>SNQN01000129.1:50662-162015 GCA_008642245.1 Bassia scoparia
AAAAAGAGAGAGATACAGAAGAAATTTCTAAGAATAGGAAGAAGAGCGAAATGGGAGAACGGTTTCTAAGATTGAGTATAACAAAGGACAAACCTCCCCAAGTGTAATTTAGTTGTCCAGAAAAAAGTGAAGATTGATGATCCCTCTTATAGAAGGAGAAAGAAGAAAGACCCCGAACAATATGCAAGTTCCACAAGACATATGGACATTGACTAGCGCTATTTCAACTTGAAGAAGGCTTCTATGCATTGGTTTTTCATGATGAGAAATAGAAGCATTCGGGAAGCATTAAAGAACAACATTCCAAAAGGCTATTAAAGCCTAGTGGAGAAGATCGGCCCAAAGTGGAGACTTTCGTGTAACTTTCCGTTGTCACATGATATCAGGAAGGCTTTGCTTTTTAGCGGATCTAAACCATAAGAGGCCAAAAAGATTATGTAAGGAGTTCAAACAGGCTATGAATGCTGAGAGGATCCGGAGGATGAATTTCCCGATGTGCTAGTATGGCGAGAAAGATAGGAGGCCTCTTCAGTTTACACCACATGAATGAACCTTGATGTGGATCACATTAAGGTAGCCGCAGACAAAAGAGTCGACGGATACTCAATTGACATAGGCAATTGTTTTTTGGACAACAGTTTTCAATGATGACAAGTGGAAGTTGATGATTGATTCGTCGTAGGGGTGACAATCCAATCATCGGTTTTTTAGGGCGGAGTGATTCACGCCAATCGAGATGTCACACTTGATCTACGCTAGGAAGAGGAGAAAGTGCGACACATGAACGTCAGTTCTTAGTACGAAAGAATTTATGGACATCCAACATTCATTCTTGGACGTCCACCTCACCGAGCCAAGTGGCATTATCGTGAAACCTTGACGTTGATAGAAGTTTGTTGTTTGTGATACTAGCTTGAAGAGTGTTACTAACACGATCAGCCACTGTGTTGGGAGCAAGAACAGGACTCGGGCAAATTCTTAGATGAACCAAGAGTGATCCGAAAAGGAAATCAGGTGAATTTATGGTGGTGCATGGGGTTACAAGAGGCAATAACATTCATAGCAACTTAATGCACTTTTTAGGTAAAGAAAGTTGAAGCTATATGGACAATTAGAGACTTGACTGCTAAGTGAAAGCTGAGAGGAAAGAGTCGGTGAGTTGTCCTAGTGGTGCCTATCCTACTGAGGGGGGAGAGGAAGACAAGAAATGGGTACTCAGGGGTAGATCGAGAGTAGAGGGAGGAGCAAATCGAAAGGAAATCCGAGATTGTGTGTTGGAATTGTGGACAGGAGGGACATACCAACGGGAATGTCCAAATCCTAGAAGAAGCAGTGGCTCGGTGTACCGGAACAACGTGATGGTTTTCATCCAGTTAGTGTGTCTTCGAGGGATGCCTTTGGTCTAACGTGATAGTCTGTTGAAAGATAGATACTTGATTCGGGTAGCATAAATTTCATTCTTCTCGTTGCAGGAGTTTTTCAGAATTCAAGAGTGGAAGCTTTGGAAAGGTTTATCTTGGCGGATGGTACATCATTGAGCATTGATGGGAAGGCTAATTTATGATCAAGACTTCAAGTGGGGAGTTCATGAAATGCTTGAAGATGTGAGTTATTCGCCAGGCTAAGGAAAATTCTGATTTCTAGGTTAGTTTGACTCAACCAGTTCATAGGGTCATGTTTTGAAAGGGAAGTTGGAGGTGTCAAAGGGGGCCTGACAGTTGCTTATTGGGTGATAAACTGGAACCATTGTACTATCCTTAGGGTGATGAATGTGTGCCTACGATTGTAGGATGTGATTCCAGCTAGTCATGCTTGGCTTGGTCACATGAGTGAGAAAGGGAGCAACTACTAGCTTAAAATGTAAGTTGTCGGGGTTGAAATTAGTCGACATGGAATTTTGTCGAAACAGTGTCTTTGACAAGCCAGAAGAGGTTTCTTTCACAAAAATAAACGGTCTTTGAAGGCAGAAACCAGGGAAGCTAGAACTTGTGCACACGGACGATGGGGCCGATTCTCATTCAATCCCTTTGGCGGTTCTCACCATTTTTGTTACTTTTCAATTGATGACTCACCAGGAAAAGTTGTGTTATAATTCCATGAAGCAAAAGTTGAGATGAATGAAAAATTCAAGACTGGAAGGCGGAGGTTGAGAATGCTTTCGGGCGAAGATCATGGCGATCAGTACGATAGTGAGGTGATATGATTTTTGGAAGCTTACAAGGGCATTTGTAAGGAGAAGGACATATTTTGTGGAGAGGAAGGTTGCTGGAAGCCTCGCCAAATGGGGTCTGGAGCGGATGATAGGAACGTTGCGTGAAAGGCGCAAGGTGTATGAGGTTTGTTTGTCGGGTCCTACCTAAGTTTTTTAGGTAGATGGCGATTATACTGTGATTTATTGTAATCGTATTGCTCGGTGCCTTTGGATTTCATGTTTCGGAAGAGAATGGAGTGGAAGGTGGTTTCTTACTCACATTTGAAGGACTTTCGGTTGCGTTGCTTATTTGCAATCCAAAAAGAGAGACAAGCTTGACCCGAAGCCAACAAATGCTACTTCATTAGGTACGGTGATGATATATGGCTATCTGTTGTGGGATTCCTAAGACCGTAAGGTTGTTAGGCATTGTGACATTCACTTTTGATGAGAGTTCTTTGTATAAGGACAATTTTGTGGAAAATCTGCAGAAAAGCATGGGTTGAGCTTGAGAAGGATTTGTAGAGCTGATGGTGAAAAGTTCGAATTGGCGATGAAGCAAAAGAAAAAAGAACTTTATGTCCACTTTAACAAACCATCTCCTCAACAAAAGGTCATACTCTCGTGAGTTCTAGTTCGAGTTGAGTGGGATGATGATGTAGATGATGATGATGAGTTTGGGCTGAACCGACTAACCATCCACTAATAGATGATCAGGACCGAGTCAACAAAGTAAACGATAGGTATTCTCCATCGGTACACTACTTATTGCTTACGAATTCGCGCTGAACTAGAATGTTACGTGGAACAACGAAGTTGGGTGACTCAAAGAAGTAGGAGCAAGCAATGGGTGAAGAAATGTGTTGTTGATTTGCCTAAGGGAAAAAGGGCTCTTAGGTACTAATGGATCTTTTGAAATATTGATGACACCACGCTGGTAAAATTCCGGTACAGAAGCAATACTTGTAGTTAATGGTTTCTCACAAAAGGAGGGCATTGATTTTCACGTGATCTTTGCTCCGGTGGTGAAGTTGACTTCTATAAGATTTTGCTTGGGATCCGTGACTTCTGAGAACATGTTCCTTGAGAAAATGGATGTGAAAACAACATTTTACATGGTGATTTGAGGAAGAAATCTGCATGAAGACACCGGAAGGGTTTCAAGCTTCGGGCAGCGAAGACTTGGTGTGCAAGCTAAAATTGGAGTCTAATATGGGTTGAAACAATCTCCGAGATAATGGTATAAGAAGTTTGACAATTTCATGTTAAGCAATGGATTCGTGAGAACGGATGGTGATCATTTTGTTATTTCAAAGTAAATTGTGGATGGTTGTTCTACTTGCTTTTGTATGTTGTCGACATGCTTATTGGGGGTATAGCATGGATTTGATTAATGACTTGAAAGGAAAAATTGTCTTTAAGATTTGAAATGAAAGATTTGGGTGAGCTAAGCAAATACTTGGTATGCGGATTTCTAGAGACTTTTTGAGGGTACTTTGAGGTTGTCTCAAGAAGAATGTGTCAGAAGGTGCTTCAGGCGGTTCAACATGGTTTATGCCAAGCCTCGGCTCTCTCCTCTTTCATTGGTTGTCAAATTGAGTAAGGAGGATTGTCCAAGACAAAGGAAGGAAAGGAATTAAGGATGACCACTTTTCCTTATTCTTCGACTGTTGGTAGCATGATGTATGCTATGGTATGCATGAGACCCGACATTGCACAATAGTGGGAGTTGTTAGTAGATTCATGTCAAATCCGGGTGAGAAGCATTTGGAAGCTATAAAATGGCTCTTGATGTATCTCAAAGGTACTTCGGGTATGGTTCTTTGCTACAAGAGGAATAAGGTTGTTCTTGAGGGTTTGTTGATGCTTATTTTGGGGGCTGCTATGCATCAAGTAAAAGCACTTTGGGGTGATGTGTTTACTATTGAAGGACGACCATTAGTTGGTTGAGCAAGCTGCAGAACGTGTGTCTCCATGTCTGCGACTGAAGCTGAGTATGTGGCTATGTTAGAGGCAGTAAGGAGGTGAATGGTTAAGGCATTCCTCGATGAGATGGCCTATTAACAATATGGATGTGTGTTATATAGTGATAGTCAAAGCGTGTTGCAATTGGCTAAGAACTTGTTTAATCACTATCAGACCCAAAACATCAACGGTGATATCAATACATAGGAGTTTAGTGGGTGATGGCGCGATAGTTGAAGAAAATTGTCGCGACAGAGAATCCTGCTGATACTGCCTCACTAAGATTGTGTCTAGTGAGAAATGAGGTTTAGCCGAGCCTCAATTGGTCTTATTCATTGATTGTATGAGATCTTTGTGCCATGGTTGCTTATTGTTGATGATAGTTGAACATGATGGATTTTCATGTTTTGTTGTGCGCTTTGTATCTCTTTCAACTGATCTCCAAGGTGGAGATTGAAAGGTGTGAAGTGTGGAGATTGTAGAAAGTGAGGTTTGAAGATGGTTGTAGGTGTGGTGAGGCAGGGAATAAAGGCTCGAGTCCATGCATCAGTGCAGGTTAGAATTTCTGCAGCCCAGAAATGCGTGGCCACGCTGTGGATATGCTTGAGCCACACATGTCTCTCTACCTTAAATGCGTGGGTCATGTATTCTGAGCTAGATTTGGCTCACTGTGGATGCATGGGTCACGCATTCTTGGCCGAGAGCTTTGCTCTGTTTTGAGCGGTCAAGCGATGAGACTATAAATAGCTTCTTTTCTTCAATAGTTGGACATTCATACAATTAAACACTTAGACAAGTATATATCTCTATAAACCCTTAAAACATCTTGTTTTAGCATAGGCTTTAGATTGGTGCTTTGCAATTGTAAGCAATTGGAGCTTGTTGACTTGTTGGAATTCATCATCAATATAATCATAGTGCGAAGGGTAGGTTTTTCTCCTAGTTTTCGGGTTTCCCACGGTAATCCTATTTTATTTACTCTTTTACTTCTTTCATATGCTTGGATCTTGTTTATTTCTTGCTTTCTTGGATGTACTTGGTTGTTAGTACTTGCATGTTGGTCTTGCTTGAGTTGTGTGAGTTTATTGCAAACTTGTTTTGCTCGTTATGACACAACATTCCTTGCCAAGTTCTAGTCAGCCCAATGATTGTGTGAGACTTCTTTATCTCTACTTGGCATTGTTAGAGCATGCTCTATCGTTATTTATAGTAGCTGAATGAGAAGGGGTACAACTTCTTATATACTTCGTAAGCCACGTCTTGCAAAGTGCGGAGCTGTGTTATGCCACGACAGAGAAGTAGGTCTTGGCTTGCTTATGGTTAGCCACACGCTAAAGCCCTATTTTTCGGCACATAATAATTGTCGTCTACACTCGACAACCAATTAAGCAACCTCTCACTAAGCTTGAAGCCCTGGGAGGATGTTGAGATGGGCCTTGTTTTTTAAGTGCATATGGCATTTAAGCGAAGAAAGGCAATCGAGGGACAAGCCTTGGCTGATTTTATTATTGAGATGGCTAGACCTCTTGTCCAAGAAAGCCAATCAAGGGACGTATGATCATGTATGTAAAGTACAATTTCAGAGTCATTAGGGGACATTAAGTCCAAAGAGAAAGATGACAATTGTTCCCTATAGATTCTTCAAAAGCGGTTTGCTATAAAGATAAGGGAATTTAGTAAAATTTTGTTGGACTTAAATTTCATAAGGGAATAAAGTAAGGGAATATAAATAATTAAGAGAGCACATTATGGAATATATTGTTTTCATCATTTAAAGACACATTAATAAGCTGGAGCGGTCTAAAGACTTGCTTGTGCATTTGATTTAAATCTTTCCTAAATTATAATAACGAGAAGTGAACCTATAAATGAGTCCACACATGGATATCGGAGTAGGGAAACTAGAGCAATAAAAGATATAAGTGCTCACTATACATCTTTCATTTAACTTCACAAACGGGACGAGTAATAATTATTTAATATATATAATCAGAACAATATAAAAAGGGAAGAAGAGCGTTACTGTAGATGTGAATAGTGTGAACAGTTACACGTCCCACACATGCCACGCAGCCCCTTTCTGAAGCAAAGACCACGACCCGACCCCAAACCTACCTAACTGCTACCCCCAAATCACACTCTCATTCACGTTCAACAAAACTCACTTTCCTTCTTCTCCTCTTGGAAGCTCAGGGCTTCCATGGTGGCTTTGTGTGCTTCCATCCATTTGCCTCTTCCTTGCTATATTCTTTGTCGCGTATCTACCTGCTACCCATCTCCCTTTTAGTGGGTTTGCTAGCCTAACGTTTGGTGTAGCAGTTAATACTGCAATATAAAAGGGAAGAAGAGCGTTACTGTAGATGTGAATAGTGTGAACAGTTCACCACGTCCCCACACATGCCACGCGAGCCCACTTTCTGAAGCAAAGACCCGACCGACCACCCAAACCCTACCTAACTGCTCCGCAAATCAACTCTCATTCACGTTCAACAAAATCATTTCCTTCTCTCTCCTCTTGGAAGCTCAGGGCTGCATGGTGGCTTTGTTGTGCTTCCCATCTGTTTGCCTCTTCCTTGCTATTCATTTGTCGCGTATTTACTGGCTACCATCTCCCTTTTCAGTGGTTCGCTAGCCTACGTGGGGTAGCAGTTAATACCTGCGACCCATCCACCTTTGTCCTATTTTTGGGTCATCGTCGTCTCTCTTCTCTATCTGTTATTGCGCTGTCTCGCTGTTGTTGCTTTGTGGCCCCAAACGACCACATATTGTCGATTTGTTGCTATATTTGTGGTTCTCTTTAATATCATGTTAGGTTTCACATTTTATAAGGTATTCTATTTCTTTTCTCCTCTTCTTCCTCCAATTTGTTGTAGCGTTTTGTTCAAATATTGAGTTTCTTTTAATTATTTGTCTGTTTTCGTTTGAGTTTTGTGTGAATTTTGTTGGAATTATTATTTTTGTTTCAATTTCGTGTTGAATCCTGAGTTGAGTTTTGTGTTGTATTGTTTGGGCGTTTGATTTTGTGTCTAATTAATTGGTTCGAGCTTTGTTGGTCGCTCCTGCTGTTCTACTCTGGTTTTGCAAATATTCGTTGTAGCTCAAGCAAGGTAATTTCATTTTATTGTTCCAATTTTAGACCTGAATTTGGTTGTTTGGTGCTGAATTGGCTACGTTATTGTTTGTATTTGTTAGTTTGATTGGGTTTTTGGTTCCAAATTGTATATTTCCCTTCGATTTTAGTTTGAATTTGTTTAGTAATGTCTTTGGATTGATCAATTAAAAATTGAGCATTTGGTCTCAATTACCAGATTTATACTTAGGGTAACATAGATAGTAGGTTTGGTTGAGGGGAAGCTGATTTTAGGGCATCACATGCTAATTTAGGTTTCTCAAGCCATGTGTATTATTGACAGATATGGCAAAGTCATTTGTTCGTTTTGTGTTTCTCATTCTAAATAGTTCGTAATTTGAGGGTTTTTTTTTTTAAGATATCAGGGTTTGATCTGAAGGATATGCTGGTGGGGATCGGTTGCATATGAGTTTTGATGTGGAAATCGACAAGAAGGAGATCTCAGTGAAGCTTTTGAAGGACGTGAATCGATGGGAATTGGTCGATTTGCTAGGGGGAGCGCAGCCTGTGAGTTCGGCCTTGGAGAATGGATTAGTTGCGACTTGCGAAAAAAGGATGAATATAAGTCCAGTTTTGGCACCTTTAGCTTGTTAGTCCTATGGAGATCTGGACTCAGGATGCCAAACACATGAGGCTCTCATTGCCTGTAAGTCAGTTAGATTCTTTCTTTTTTGCTCTGATTATAAATTTAAGTACTGCACAATATATTTAATTGTGATATAATTGGTTAGAAATGATTTTGATATGTTATTTGGATAAAGTCATGTTCTGTCTAAATATAAGTCCTTTTCTGTAAAATTCATAATCATGTGGAATTTCTAAGAAATCATTTGCTCACCTGAGTGAATTTTGCTTTTCCAGGACATTTGTACCAATTGTGCAAATTTGTGGTTTTTTCCTGGTATGTATATTTGATTATGGTGTTGTTAAAAGAACATTGGATTATGGAGTTAATGGCTACATTAACCTGCTTATAGCGAGCTCCGAGATCCCGAAGAGTAAGTTTTCTCGATTGTTTTATCGAATTAGTGCTAATTCATTACTTTCTGATTGTTATGATCTTAACATATTGGCTACACTGGTTTATAAACCGGGGATATCACTAGAAGTCGCTTTTTCCTAAAGTTGATCAAGTATGTGTATTGACTACTGCAACTTTGCTGGAAAGTTGCTAGAAAAAGAGTGAATGCTCTTCTGCTTCAAGTAGTGCAGTTGTGGGATTCGATCAACGTGGGATCAATAAAGTGTTATTAAAGAAGCAGCTTGAGGATAGTTGATAAACCTTTGGGAGCGGAACATGATGATCAGGGTAGCTCTGAGGGTAGTGTCTTTTACTCTGGCCTTCTGAGGGACATTACTAAGGGAAGCTTGAGGAGTTATGAAGTGACTGGAAAGCGTGCTTCGACTTTGGCGAGCTCTGCGTGCTCTGAGATAGTTGATTTAAATTTGTATGTTGGTACAACAAAAAACCTTGATGCATTTGTTAAAAATTGATTGATATTTAACTACTGCTTGCAGGCTGCTCGATATTGATTGATATTTAAGGAAGTAGAGGGAGGCAGCTCTTGAAGCGCTTTGGCTGAAAAAGAATGTGTAGAAGAGGAATGCTTAAAAATGAAGATTCAAAGATACTTCTACTAAAGAGCCTTTCGTAGCTCAATTATTGAAGGTACGTTTTTTTCCCTTAAACTGAATCTTGGTGTATTTAATCTTTTATAGCATGGATTTGATTCTAACTTTTACTTTGTAATCAGCAGAGAATTTTGCAAGCTGGATTTTTCATTGGTTAAGTTTCAAAATCTATACTTTTAATTGTTTATGCAATTAAAATTCTGCTTTTTTGAAATTTTACCTTAAAATTATGCTTGTTTATGAATTTCGCAGCTTGTCATGAAGTTTGATGCTTTGAGATCAGAGGCCATTATTCTGCATATTTGCCCTTCAATTCAAGAAGAAGCGAGGTGGAGTAGCTGCATTTCTCTTTTGTGTCTATAAACATTCTAATTTGCCGCTTAACTTATAAAAAATGTTTTCGGTCAAACTCAAATGTTCACATCCATTGGAAGGGGCGCTGAAATAGTGCTTGCTTCATGCACGCAGTTTTGGATGCAGATGTTTCTGTGAGACTATTGATATGAACGCGGTAATACTATAATTATACAATCTTACTTCTATGAGTTTGCACTACTGAATACTTACGATTTTCAAATGTTTTACAGTCATACTGAGAGGAATTATTGATGATATGGCAGCGAAAAACTTGCTATGTATTGCTTTATTACTTATAGACCATGTGTATCCAACAACATGTTCTGATTACCAGGTCGAGTTGGGTTTGTAGACCTCTTGCAGTCATGGTGCTTCATCATGTGTTGTTGTGTCCAGGGCTCAGCTTTGTATCCAATGAATCCCACAGTATGAACACAGTATGGAGCGTTCAGGGTTGATGAACCGAAGAAACAAGCATTCAAGGAGCCAAAGCTTTTTTATTGAGATGCCTGAGACAGCTGCGATTGAGTCTTCAAGGTAGATACTTTATTTGGCAGTGTTGATTTTCCTAGATTATATGTAGTGGAATAGCTAAGGATGGATAATTATGAATTAGTTATCTCATTGTAGGGGCTAGAAATTAGCTTTGTTTGGTTTTATTTTAGCTAGAATATAGTGGTTTTACTATTTAGAAAACTATTTTAACCATCTTTTCCTTAAGGCTTTGGACGATGCAGTGTATATTATGGGTGGTCTAATTTGATGTCGATTGATTATTCTCTCATTCAGAACTGTAGTGCGAAATCGAAGCGAATAAGTTAGTCGCTTTGTCGGGGTTTGAGGTTTCTGTTGTCATAAACTAAGAAGCAGGTGAGTATAGAACTTGATGGCTTTTTACATGTCAATTTTAGTGATTTTAGCCAGATAGAGTGATTTGTTACGTTTGATTGTTGTTGTGTTGTTGGCTGTGTGTGTGGTTCTAATTTTGTTACTTTGTTGGTTTGAACTCTGATTACTTTGCTTGGTTTTATTTTCATCCTCTCCCTTTTTGTTCATCTTCGTTTGTTGATTTATATTTTCCTTTGGTATCTTATTCCCAATGATTTACATAAATTCTAGGTTACTTTTGATTTTAGGGTCTATTATGGTTGTGTAATTACTGTATGAATCGTTGCTTCCAAGTTGTGTCCCTTATAGTTGATTAATGCTTCTCTTTTATCTTGTAGAGATTTAGCTCACTAGGGAAGAATTAATTTATTCCTCACCAAACCCATCGCAGTTAGATTTATTTTGATTTGGTGACGGGCTTTTGATTGTTTAAGTATGTAGTCTATCGATGATCATGAGTAAGTGGCTTTAAATTTTGAGTTCTTTGCCAGAGTAATATATATGATATCATAACAATTGTGGTCAGCAGCGAATACTGCATTTTGGACTGAAATGAGTAGTATAGAGTTTGATAAAAGTAGTGTAAAATCTTATTCTACCTATGCCCATGAATCCAACTCTCTGAACCTTACATCTGATGAGCTTCCACTCTTCCTCTCAATGTAGGTAATTTGTATGACATAAGAAATTGGAGATTGATAGATAACAATACCGTYCAAGTATGTATATCATTCAAGATAATCTGCAATTTTTGTTGTGTTGTTTGTTTGATTAAAATTTATACATGATTTACAGGATGAGGTGGAAAGCTCAGCGGAAGTGGATGTGTAAAGTARGTGGAACTTATTGATGTAATTTAYTAGTAGGAGCTAATGTTGTAATTAAGGGAGAAAATACTTGGAGGAATTTATAATGATTTGTGTAATTTATAGAATAAGGTTGCTGTAATTTGGATTGAATAATTTTGTGGAATATTGTTGTACTTTAGATTGAACTATTAAAATAATAAACTCAGGAAGTAGGATTGAATWAATAACAAGAATACTACAAGATATGCATTACTTYAGGTAATGACTCTCCAAGTGAGTAGCTTTAGGCAACAAATCTCTCAAGATGACTCTTACAACAATTTTCTGGATAKAATTTRCTACTCTTACTTCTCTTTGATTTAAAGCAAACATTCAYAAGTCCATTACCCGAATTGGACATTAGACAGTAATAAAGCTAATGAAGAATATTACTTTCATTATAACAACGCTTCTTGTTAGCATGCTCTTCAAAAGTTTTGGCTTCYCCTCCTTTGTTTTCATTCTCGCCGATTGTGYAAAGTTTGACTTGGCTTTGCTTGCTCTGTTTACCCAAAAGTCCCCTTTTTTGCGAATACACAAATAGTGGTGTTGGGTTTCAATCTCCTTTACCTTGGTCCATGACAGGTTGCTTCTTCTTTCTTTCGTTTGTCCAAATTCAATGACTTATTTAGCAAATGTGTGAGTTTACCCTCTCCTGTCAATTGTATATCTTCATGATTAATTATGAGTTTTAAGTTGTAAGTGTAGATTTTCTTTCTCGATTTAGATGATATTGTTGCCTTTTAATTGATTTGATGATATTATTTATTTAGAAAGATGCTGCATTTTCTTCCTTTATGTTACAGTCTCCTTTTGTGGTGCGTTTGAGGAAATTATAAAGTGATATCAAGAATACTTTGGTGCGAGAGGAAGTCATATTTAAATAGAATAACAGATGATCTTAACTACTTCGATAGTAATTAGTAAACTCTAATTAATATTATTATATTTCTATGCACACCTTCTTTACTTTCTCTTTGTGTCGGTGATTTTATTTTGATTCATCAAATTTATTTAGCGGGAAACTTTCAATTTAAATTTTTATTTTAAAAGGATTGAATCATTTTTTTCTCCCGCATTTGTTTGCTTCATTATTATTATGTAACATGGGATGATGCATAATTAATCATTTATGATTGCATACTTTCGTTTATCACACCATCTGAGGCACCGCGCGCATCGTGCGCGGTGCAACGGCTAGTGTATTAAAATGAATATGAGAGTAAAACCTTGAAACATTCTAGAGTATTGTACTATTGTGTGACTCTCTAAAATGTATTGGATATTTGGATCAAATGCGCATAGAGAAGTAGTAAACTCCTGTAGAAGCCGACAATGTGACAACTAATATTAAATCATCATTATCTTACTCGAATCAAACATGCATCCTTTAGTAAAATAATAAACGAGCAAACTTGGAACCTACAAAATAATTGAGCTAGGGGACAAAGGTGGTTGGTAGTTTGAGACATTTTTCAGCATTACTCAGACCTAAATTATAATTTTTCATACAGAATATAGTAGTAGTATTATGTGAATGTCATAAAAAAAAATAAAAAAATAAACAAAATAAAATAAAATTCTGCTCCTAAACAATACTCATCCGTGTTTTGCATGAGAAAAATTGATTTTAACAATTCCAACTAATGATCAATTTCTATAATATGTTTCGACTATTGATTATTTCACAACCGTCCCAATTAATGTTTTTTTTATAAAAATGATTCTAACTACGGAGTATTGAATTGATTATCATCTAAAAACAGTCCCAAGAAGAGACTGATTTAAGAAATTAAAACATGCATAATTGGGATTATTGTTTTTATAAAAATCAACAAAAAGTTGAAACTTTTATGGGAATAATCAATAGTTAGGTCTATTTATGATGAATCACAATTTGTTGAGACTATTAAAATCAATATTTCCCTTTTGCTTGGATGTTCCTAATTTTTACGCTTTTCAATACATATATAACTTCTTATAAGCAAAATATATAGTCATTATGCATAATAAAAAAATTTATACAAATTACATATTAAGAATTTACACATTGCAATGAATCTAATAAGATTTCACAAAAATATAATTTTCTTTACATATAACTTCCAAATTTAAATAAAAAACTGGTAAATATTATCACCAACACAAATGACGCAAGTATTGAAAAACAAAGGAAGTATAACATTATTAGTTTTGGAAGGTTTTCAAACATCACCTAAAGTACACCCAATCTTAATGTAGAAAATTGTGCAAAGCAGGAGTTCATCTCTGTTTGGTACGGTTTAAAACATTTTTCATGAAAAATAATGTTTTTTACCGTTTTCTAATTTTACATTGTTCAGTTGACAAATGAGTGTAAAAGGAATTTCCATAGCAGTAAAGCTTCTATTACCATGATGGGAAATAATAAATTTTACTTTCAAAATGAAGGGAATGAAAACTATATATTTTCCTTCCACCCGTTGTACATTCCTCTCACTGCCTCCTTGCACCTCACTTCATTTTCCCTATTTTTCACATCCAACCAAATAATGAAAAATTGTTTCCATGTAAATTTGATTTTCATTATAAATTATTTTCCATAAAAATCAATTCACATTGAAAATGTTTTACGTCCAACCAAATGGACGCTTCATGCTAATCAGGAATTAGATATTGCATCCATTAAGGACACATCTACCCAAATTAAAGGGGTTTTATGGTGCTTTTTTAGTTTCTTTTTACTTGCATAACTTTCTATTTTAAATTTTTAATTTTGTAAGTTTTAATTTACTCAGATTCCTTCTTTTTTTAAGAAATCAATTCTTTAAATCTCTCTCTAATCAAATGGGTCTCACTAGCTTTTTTCCTCTATATCTCTCATGACCAAAATTTACCTAAAATTCTGTTATTTACAAGTTGATGTGCGTAAAAAGAAACGGAAGAAATATATCATATATGAAATACATGAGATTAGACCTTTGTCTAAATATGATTATAGTACGTAAACATAATGGAAAAAAAGGAAATATAGTAGCTAAAATGAGTACTAATGAATTAGATACAAAGTTTTTTTTAAAGTCCGTTTACCCTTTTATATGTACATATACATAATTATCTACAGAATTAATTTAATTACTTTCTGGAAAAAAAACATAATCCAAACATACAGCTCCTTCAAAACTTGGATGCTGTTGTATGAACAAATCCTAGAATCGAATTGAATCCAATTTCGTAATTAATCTCTAATTAAAGATATTAATGTTCGGATAGTATGTTTAAGAGAGACACTCTTGTGTTAATCAATCTCTTAAACAAGCACTCAAGCTCCTTCTCAAGTGCTTCAGTTCTTGTGTCAAGTACATTAAGTTTTTTGCATGCGAGTTGAAGCATCATCCCTGTACCATCTTTGCTAAGCTTCCGAATTATCAAACTATTTAGCGCGATTTCTACATCGTCTAAATCATTAAGATCACTTCCATGTCCTTTGTTATGCACTAATTTAAGCACCAAAGACCACTTACTAGCCTTAAGTTGCAAAGTAGTACCTGAAAAGTACCCCAATATTGACCTAAAAACAATGCTACAAATTAGGCTAGTTTCTCTTATAACTCGAACAATTGCAACAAGGTGTTGATCGTTGTTCACCTTGTTGAACAACAAAGAATCCGACAATTTATTATCGATTTGCTTCAAAGAAACAAGGGATTTTCCCATGTCTCTCTTAAAGGTCTTCACAAAGGAAATATACCTTGTAACATCTTCTTCAATCTCGGATTCACCACCGTTGTTCCTTCTCCTTAGGCTAGATTGTAACTTTCCTACACTTTCCCTTAGAAGGAATAGTTTCTCTCTTGTGTTCTCACATACATCAAGGAATGATACCGATTCCTCCAAGAGCTCATCCACCCACGACGAATTTTCGTGTTTGATTAAGGCCTTTTGTGTTTGTGGCAATTTGAAAAGATCACCTATGGACTTGTATAGCTCTGCAAGGCCGGATATGGCCATGCCGAGCTTATTAGCTTCCATGGAATTTGTAGGCGAAACCTCAAGCTTTCGGAGCTTGTTGAGCTCCTCTTCAATTTTGAGGGTTGTTGGATGTGATCTTGTAGGTAAGCTTATTGATCTAGCATGGCCTCTAGTACTTGGCTTAAGAAAGAAACCAGCCATTATAACTTATTCTCAAAATTCTATGTTATATGTTTAAGAAAATATCTTGCTGTAATATCATATATAAGTTCTATTTTTGCAAGCACATATATATACATACATCAAAGGCTTGAAATAGATTAAATTAGGGAGAATAATAAAAAGTAATATAAGTTTGAATGTGTGACCAATGAAGCATGTGAAGCCAGGGTGGCATTATCTTATCATCATGGCATGTTCTTCAACCAACTTATATAACGTAGATAATCTAGATCAAAATTTAATCTAAGTATCGTAATATGAATATATATGATTCCTTTTTGGTGCGATGCATCATATCATCCTAATAATAAAATTAATAGATATCAATGTTTCAATTCCTACATGAATGTGTATTAATATATAATCTCGCATTGTTTGATTTCCGTTGACATTAATGCTTAGATTTTGTGCATTATCCCTGTCGTCTTCCAATCATGATTACTTGGCACCGGCACCATCATCGTCTCGAAAATAATTCGAATCCAACCACCGGGTGAACAAACGTCGATTTGAGACACACCACATACTAAGACAGCCATGATGAACTACTACTTCAACCGCAAGATTATGACATTTCAACTTCTATTTTAGATAGAAGAGTGCAATAATGAATAATAGTAGTAGTATATATTGCAAAGTGAGATTGTAATGCATATAAATATGGGCACACGAGTGGGTTGTCCTACAAGTGTTTCCTTGAAGCCCTGCATTATGAAATTATAAGGTGGGATTTCATTAAGATGCACACGAGGGGTTGATGTGAGTTGCAACTTCAATTCAATTGATGAGTTGTTGCAAAGGGGTTTTTTGTTTAAATTTAATGGATTTATTTTTGTTTGTACATTCAATTGTTTTATCTTATTAAAGATTTGCCTATTTAGTCGGAGATTTTGCTTCTTTTTTTTAAATAAGGTGTGGCAATCATTATAGCCTTAGTTTCTAGTCTAAATGAGTTGTTTTATTTTAGTTAGATGAATCATGTATTCATATATGGTATGAACTAATGTATCATACACACAATATTATGAAGATTTGGTTTGTACAAAGTATGTTAACATATCGACCAATGGGATTTGTTTTTCGACGAGATTGACCAATGCGAAATTTACAAATCTATGAATTATCCTTTTTATAATATAATAAAGGAAAATTTTGACAACATTTTGCTTGTTTTTTTTAACATGTGGCAATCACAATGGCCTTAGTTTCTAGTCTAAAGGAGTTGTTTTATTTAAATAGAAGAATCATATTTCATGTATGGTACGAACTAATGTATCAAACATTCAAACACATAATATTATTTAGATTTTGTTTATCTGTTTGATCAACTAATGGGAATTTACAAATCTATGAATGATCATTGCTCATAAATTCATAATAGTCTAAAGTCTAAACTATACATGCCTAACTAGCTTGCACCATATAACTTTAATTTCCTGATTTGAACTTTTTGATTCTTCTAATCGATCAGGTGAAAATAATATTAGATGATAATACTGATTTTTTTTTTTTTTTTTTTTTTTTTTTGTGTTAAGAGAGATACAAGGGTGGGTATGACAATCGATCTCAAAATCTCCTAAAATCAGAAGTGAAGCTTTAACCACTTGAGCTATCACTCACTCTCATAATAACGAATATTAATATACAACGTAATGATATTAGTCGTAATCAAGTAGAACTACAGTACGTAGATGATAAAAATACGACATGGCTAAGCAATAATGTATACAAGCATACAATATTCTAACATAGAGCTATTATTGCACCCCGATTACATATAAAGATAAATTATAAGGCTTATGGGGGGAAACATATTTTTGTTGCCAATGCTTTCTTAATCGTTTAATATAATGGTCAAATGGTGGACGGATCATGTATCTCAAATATCGTGTACATATTGCTAGTAATTATAAAAAGCAACCCAAAAACATAATAATAATAATAATAATAATAATAATAATAATAATAATAATAATAATAATAATAATAATAATAATAATAATAATAATAATAATAATAATAATNAGGAAGTAGAGGGAGGCAGCTCTTGAAGCCGCTTTGGCTGAAAAAGAATGTGTAGAAGAGGAATGCTTAAAAATGAAGATTCAAAGATACTTCTACTAAAGAGCCTTTCGTAGCTCAATTATTGAAGGTACGTTTTTTTCCCTTAAACTGAATCTTGGTGTATTTAATCTTTTATAGCATGGATTTGATTCTAACTTTTACTTTGTAATCAGCAGAGAATTTTGCAAGCTGGATTTTTCATTGGTTAAGTTTCAAAATCTATACTTTTCATTGTTTATGCAATTAAAATTCTGCTTATTTTTGAAATTTTCACCTTAAAATTATGCTTSTTTWTGAAATTTTCGCAGCTTGTCATGAAGTTTGATGCTTTGAGATCAGAGGCCATTATTCTGCATATTTGCCCCTTCAATTCAAAGAAGAAGCGAGGTGGAGTAGCTGCAATTTCTCTTTTGTGTCTATATAACATTCTAATTTGCCGCTTAACTTATAAAAATGTTTTCGGTCAAACTCAAATMTTCACATCCARTGGAAGGGGGCAGCTGAAATAGTGCTTGCTTCATGCACGCAYTTTTTGGATGCAGATGTTTCTGTGAGACCTATTGATAGTGAAGCGGTAATACTATAATTATAAATCTTACTTCTATGAGTTTGCACTACTGAATACTTACGATTTTCAATGTTTTACAGTCATACTGAGAGGAATTATTGATGATATGGCAGCGAAAAACTTGCTATGTYTTGCCTTTACTTATAGACCATGTGTATCCAACAACATGTTCTGATTACRAGGTCGAGTTGGGTTTGTAGACCTCTTGCAGTCAATGGTGCTTCATCATGTGTTGTTGTCCAGGGCTCAGCTTATGTATCCAATGAATCCCARAGTATGACACCAGTATGGAGCGATTCAGGGTTAATGAAGCRGAAGAACAAGCCATTCAAGGAGCCAAAGCTTTTTATTGAGATGCCTGAGACAGCTGCGATTGGTCTTTCAAGGTATGATACTTTATTTGCAGTGTTGATTTTCCTAGATTATATGTAGTGGAATAGCTAAGGAATGGATAATTATGAATTAGTTATCTCATTGTAGGGGCTAGAATTAGCTTTGTTTGGTTTTATTTTAGCTAGATATAGTGGTTTTACTATTTAGAACTATTTTAACCATCTTTTCCTTAAGGCTTGGACGATGCAGTGTATATTATGGGTGGTCTTAATTTGATGTCGATTGATTATCTCTCTCATCAGAACTGTAGTGCCGAAATCGAAGCGAATAAGTTAAGTCGCTTTGTCGGGGTTTAGAGGTTTCTGTTGTCATAAACTAAGAAGCAGGTGAGTATAGAACTTGATGGCTTTTTACATGTCAATTTTAGTGATTTTAGCCAGATAGAGTGATTTGTTACGTTTGATTGTTGTTGTGTTGTTGGCTGTGTGTGTGGTTCTAATTTTGTTACTTTGTTGGTTTGAACTCTGATTACTTTGCTTGGTTTTATTTTCATCCTCTCCCTTTTTGTTCATCTTCGTTTGTTGATTTATATTTTCCTTTGGTATCTTATTCCCAATGATTTACATAAATTCTAGGTTACTTTTGATTTTAGGGTCTATTATGGTTGTGTAATTACTGTATGAATCGTTGCTTCCAAGTTGTGTCCCTTATAGTTGATTAATGCTTCTCTTTTATCTTGTAGAGATTTAGCTCACTAGGGAAGAATTAATTTATTCCTCACCAAACCCATCGCAGTTAGATTTATTTTGATTTGGTGACGGGCTTTTGATTGTTTAAGTATGTAGTCTATCGATGATCATGAGTAAGTGGCTTTAAATTTTGAGTTCTTTGCCAGAGTAATATATATGATATCATAACAATTGTGGTCAGCAGCGAATACTGCATTTTGGACTGAAATGAGTAGTATAGAGTTTGATAAAAGTAGTGTAAAATCTTATTCTACCTATGCCCATGAATCCAACTCTCTGAACCTTACATCTGATGAGCTTCCACTCTTCCTCTCAATGTAGGTAATTTGTATGACATAAGAAATTGGAGATTGATAGATAACAATACCGTACAAGTATGTATATCATTCAAGATAATCTGCAATTTTTGTTGTGTTGTTTGTTTGATTAAAATTTATACATGATTTACAGGATGAGGTGGAAAGCTCAGCGGAAGTGGATGTGTAAAGTACGTGGAACTTATTGATGTAATTTAATAGTAGGAGCTAATGTTGTAATTAAGGGAGAAAATACTTGGAGGAATTTATAATGATTTGTGTAATTTATAGAATAAGGTTGCTGTAATTTGGATTGAATAATTTTGTGGAATATTGTTGTACTTTAGATTGAACTATTAAAATAATAAACTCAGGAAGNATAATAATAATAATAATAATAATAATAATAATAATAATAATAATAATAATAATAATAATAATAATAATAATAATAATAATAATAATAATAATAATGAAAAAAATTGAGCTGTGTTATAAGTTTTAGACTAGCTTGTGACAACGCATGGGTTATTCATAGTATTAATTGAAGTTTTAAAAAAATAAGTTTTGTTTGTGTGCTATAAATCGCGTAAGTTTTCTTCAACTTTTTTTTTAAAAAAAAGTTTAGATAATCAAATATGGGTTGAAAAGCTATGGAGTAAATAAGTTTAGGTAAATTTTAAAAAGTCTAATTATGTTTAAATTCAGACTGATTAGCTAGGATGATAACAAACTTTAAAGAGAGAGAAAATTGAGAGAATAGGAGAATCATCTTATTGATTTACTGAATGTCTAAATGAATACAATGCTGAGCTTATCAGTCTTTAAATAGGAGCATTAGAGAAGTTAAGGTACCCCTCAAACAGAATAACTAACTCCTAAATGATTCTAACAAACTAAGCTAGAATAACAGAAAAGAGTTCTCTTATACACATCTAGATGTGTATAAGAGACAGAGTTAAGGTACCCCTCAAACAGAATAACTAACTCCTAAATGATTCTAACAAACTAAGCTAGAATAACAGAAAAGAGTAAGTACAAGAGAATAGCTCATGTAGAATGGGAGTATACCCCCCCCCCCCCCATATCTCTCTCTCTCTCTCTCTCTCTCTCAAGGTAGGCATAGGTAACGTGCCTAGCTTGCCAAGTAACTCCTGAGAGTGTGCAGAAGGCAGTGATTTAGTGAACACATCTGCAAGCTGACTCTGAGTAGGAAGATAAGTAAGCTGCAGTAATCCTTCCAGTACCTTTTCTGTAGTAAAGTGGCAATCAACAAGCTTGATGTACTTGATTCTGTCATGAAATACTGGGTTCCTTGCAATGTTGAGAGCACTCTAATTGTCACAGTGAAGAGTGACTGGTTTCAAATTGCAAACACCTAATGGGTGCTGATACGCCACTCACGTTGATTGGGCTTGGTTGGCCAATCTCAGGGTATTTTCGTCCATTTATTAATTATGTGGGGTTGTAGTCGTCAATCTAAGTACCCAAATTTACTGCCCCCTTATGTTTTTACTCTTCTAGTGGGGCAGTGGGCCAGTTTGAAATATCGAAATCTTGTCACCTAGAACCTTCCGTCGGTTTGCTTTCTCCCAAGTGTGAGGAGAGTTAGGCGTTTCTTTTTGTTTATTCATCATCTTAGTATTGGTTGATGTTGTTGTATATCGTCGTTTGACTATTTTCTTCTCGATTGCTGTTGTTTGTAACTCCTAGTTGTGTTCCCAGGAGACGCTGTCTTCATTTCTTGAAGTCGTTTGTTTGTGTTTTGCGGTTCAATTATGACTCAGCCATCCTCTGGTAAGTAATTCCAAGTGTGAATTTTGTTGGCATTGTTGTGAGTTTTTGATTTGACTCATAGTGGAATTGTGTTATATTTGTTTTAGTAGCCGAATGGTTTGGTGTTAATTGTTGTTTGTTCGCAAATTTATGTTGTCGTTGTACTAATTTGGTCTTTATTGCATGTTGGAGGAGTTCGACATCGTGGTAGGGGTCGACCTAAAAAGAAGGTTGTTTGTTTAAAATTTCTTAATTTAGATGAAATTAAAGTTCTTTCGATTTTTGTGGTTCACTTTTCAAATGTGGTTTCTTCAATTAAATTAAGTTGGTTTTATGTAGCCTGAAGAGCGGAAGAGGAGTGGCAAGGATGCAAACAGGCGTTTTGATATAGATCCACGGTGTTATGTTGTAAGTTTGAATGGGTTAAACAATGTGAATCGTTTTTGTTGTCTTTTAAAATCTCTTTTTAAATCTCAAGCAATAATTTTGAATTTGAAAATTAGGACAATACTTTAACTTTGGGTGGGAAGGTGAAGGCCGAATGTTCAGTCCTCAGTACCCGGTTGTTTGGTGATCATCGTAACGTGGTAAACCCCATATTCTCTGGTTTATTGGATTTTATTGTCATAGTTTGCATGTTTTTAATTAAGTGTTGAATTATTGTGCAGAAACTGAATATGAATTGTCGAATTGAGGGATTGGGTAAACTTATGGAAAAATTTGATGAGACGAAGTTAGAATGGGTTAAGGAAATGGGCATGTACCCCTTAGTGCATATTTGTCAAGTCGGTTGTTTGCCTGCTCAATTATGTTATTGGCTAGCAACCCGTGTCGATGTGGTGAACAAGGCTTTTTATACTCTTGATGGTGTTCGGTTTTCTTTGTCAAGTGTTTAAGTACATTGGATTCTCGGCATTCCGATGGGAAGACTGAAAGTTCCTGGTAAGCGTTGCTCTAATGCCGCAAAGGAAGAAGCGAAGAAAATTCAGGACAAGTATAGTTCAAGGTCTGGAAGTACGAACGGTATATTCTTGAGTACCCTTGTTGAGGTATTGTAGCGTGATACACTAGACGAGGTTGAGTTCAAGCGTGTGTTTCTAATGTTTTTGCTGGGCCAGGTTCTGTGCCCAACGACGTCTTATCGCATATKTGTGTCCTTGCTTCCAGCCATAACGGTAGCTTTGGATGCGAAGGAATATGATTGGTGCTCGCTTGTTTTAGACTATCTTTATTATGCGATTCGTAACTTTGGGAAGAGGTTTTATCCAGATGGTTTTTCTGCTAGATGCGGTGGTTGTATGATATTTTTGGCGGTACGTTATTTGGAAGTTGTTGCTTTATTCTTGTATTGTTCCTTTGTTGTATCCATACGAGTTTATTATTATATCCTGTGTTTTATGTTTTTTCTGCGAATTGGATTGCGTTTGTGACATTGAATACATGGTTACATTATCTTCCAGATATTTTATCTCGATCGACTTAGAAGGACTTCACTCGATTGGGGTGTTTGGCCTAGCATAGTTGTCTAGTCTCAAGCCGAAATCAATAAAGCTCAGGACGAAGATTCAGTTGTAGGGGATGATTTTGGGTTTCTTGGGGTATGTGTTCGAATCACTATTTAATCAGCTTTGGTTGTTGATGTTTGTTTTTTAATATGTTAGTTTTGTTACGATGTTTAGTGTGTGGACGTTGCTTACTTGGAGAAACCACCCCTGGAAGCACGTGATGGTATGCCTTATGGCAGTGGAGGCTGCCATGACTGTGCGGTGTTTGGTTGTGTTCCTTTTCGGTCTCGAGTGCAGAGGGTGGCATGACGAAATGAAAAATTCCCTCCATCAAAGAAGCGCCGATTAGGTAATTTTTGCAATGGCTATGTTCAAGTGTGTATTTCAATTGGATTGCTTGAGACATAACTAATTGTTGCTTGATTTAGTTGAAGATTATGATGTTGCTGATAGTGATTCTCCTCCACCTGGATTTGAAAGGGTACTGGACGAAGTTGTTAGAGCTACCGTAGGTGAAGTCGATTGTAATGCATCTGTTATCGGAAATAATTCTTGTGGTGTGGACTTGAACTTGTCAACTTGCACGATCCCCAGATACGAATGGGCCTCTATTCCCAGTGGCCAGATGTGTGATGTCGAGGTTAGAACTGATGATGATGAACCCTTGCAAGAGGATTTGAGTGATGGTGCGCATGGTGTGAATGATGTTGTTGTCGGTGGTCCCATTTTTTAATCTGGGTGTCAGGATGAAGGTGGCACTGGGGAAAATGATGTTTGTGATGGGGAAGTAGAAGATGAAATTGGGATCTCATTGAGTCCATCTGCAGTCAAAGATGGACATGAAGTTGGTGATAATTGTGGCAAGTTTTCGCATACTAGGAAGCAGAGGAAAATAAAGCCATCTGCCGCGCTATCTGGTATGTACGTTCAACAATGGTAGCCTCGTGGGTTTGGTAGGTACCAAAGCAAGCTGGCACGGTTTGCATTGCTAGCGTTTTAGTTGCTTGATGGGAGGGATGAGACCCTGTTGAAATGTGGAGAGCATGCTGCAAGTGCTTCAGAATGTTCCAGTTTGTTATCGGATGATGCCACAGGTTTTTTGTCGGCTAATGTAAGGCCGTACCTTGTTTGTTGTTGTTACTTTATATGCTGAATTTTGTTTTCGTTGTATCTTACTTGTGTGTTTTCGTTTTTTGGTAGGATACGCTAGTATGTATGTGCTGCTGCAGCTATTAATCATAGGATGTGGGATGATTTCTTCGTCGGTCGCAGTCAGAGGATAATGTTGGATCCGGCGTTTGCGGTGCGGTCTCGATATTGACATGTTTGATGAATCATTATATTTGATGGTTTGTTGTTGAAGTTTAATCCCCCATAGAAATTGATGAAATTTGTTTCGCAGTCTAATGTCCTGAATACCTTAGTTAGGACTTTGTCTGATATTCCTGATGCAATTACTTATGCTAGTCGAGTTGCTGATATATTTGTCGACAAGTTTAACTGGGTTAGTGTGTGAGTTATCCCAAATTATGTTTAATATTTGAGGTACAGTCTTTGGGATTTAACTTGTTGTCCTCACAACAGGTGTTTGTTCCAGTTTTGAATCGTTCTCAATGGTGGTGTGCTGTGTTTTCTTTTTCAAATGGAGATGTCGGCGTGTTAGATCCGTTGGATCTTGCTTCTGCAGCAAGTAACCATCACGAGGAGGTTCTGAAACTGGTGAGCGTTTTAGAAATTATTATTTTGGTTTTTGTTTGTCTTTTTGTGTTTTGTGTTATTTGTTGTAGCTCATCCTATCTGTGTTCAGAAAAATGGGATGGATGAACTCTTGAAGTTATGTCAGCCGTCATGGAATTTATCTTGTCATCCCTTTCCTTGTTACTCGGTTCCAGTGAATCATGTTGTAGGAGACACGTAAGTGTTCAGTTTTTTTTGAATATGTATTTGAACTGAATATTGTTGTCGGTTGATTTTTTCCTAAGAAGTAATCTCCATTAGTCTTTCCCTCAGAGTCATCTCAGGGTTGGAGATGCTAATCGGGATAAAGCGTACTGCTTGCCGTCTTGAGTTTTGTTATGCCAAGGTTTGTTGCGTTTAAAGTTGGATGCCACATTTGTTGTCTCACTCTTTCGTGTTTGTAGCTAATTGGTCTGGTGGTTGGTTACTTGTAGGGTCCTAAGGCTGGAGAAACACTTCTAGCAGAACACGTGTTGTCCCAGTATAACGAGGAGAAAAATAATGTCATAGAAATGCTTAAGAAATACATGGACTGATTGAAATAACTTATGAAAACAACAAGTAGCAACTGCTAGTATTAATAGTTGCATTTTGTTTTTAGTCGTCATGTAGTGGACGAGTACATTGTTAGAGTACTTAACTAATATTACATGAACTGAGGATACATTACTCTACTAGATATGATGTAGTTCAAGTGATTGTAGTTCATGTCTTTTTGCTGAAGTATTATTTGGACGATACTTCCTCAGTCATGTTAAATCATGTTAGACGACTCCTGTTGCATCAATAGAGTAATTGTAGTATTGAATGCTTGTTGATCTTGACCCTTCGAGCAGCCTGAAACATCTTTCCTTTCTTCCTTGTGTTATTTGTTTTGTCATTATGTATCTGTTGCTTATGTATCGGTCCCAATGATGGCCTACACCGGGGTGTACGTGGACACCCGTAGTCCAGAACGAGTTAGGTCGTGGAGGGCCGTTATGGCTTACTGCAGAGTTAGTTGCTAGCACAGCGACGTTGTGTCACTACTAGAAATTCGCTTAAGGCCGACCGAAATTATCGACCGAAAAAAATTCGGTCGGTAATACCGACCGACACCGACCGAAACCGGTCGGTGTAATTTATCGACCGAATTATCYGTCGGTATTACRGACCGATTTTWAATTCGGTCGGTGTACCGACCGATAAATCGGTCGGTAAGTTAATTGCTTTTTTTTCCTCATGCGTTCCCCTCCATCATCACGTTTTATATATTTAAAAAAAAAATAATCACTCACCGACCGAAAATATTGGTCGGTACACCGACCGATATTTTCAGTCGGTGAGTGTTATTTTTTTTTCGAATAAAAGCTCCTCACAAAACACAAACACTCCTCTCTCACTCAAGCCTCGCAGACACTCCTCTCTCACTCAAACCCTATTTTCACTCAAACCCCCAAACACTCCTCTCTTTCTCTCTCTCTCCACCGGTCCTTGACCCTCACTCGTCGCACCTTCTCGCTGCTGCTCTCCTCTCCTCTTCTCTGCTTCTGCTCTCCTTTCTTCTCCTCTTCTCTGCTGCTTTCACTCTTCGTTTGGACTCGTTCTCAATCTCACCATTCTCACTTACGAATTCGACTCTCAACCTCACAAATTACTCAAATTCTTCCCTCTATTCCTCACAAACTTCGTTTACTTCGAATTAAAACATCTAATCTGGGTTTCATTTCGGAAATTTGGGGTTTTAGGGTTCATCAATCACAAATTTTTTTGGGGTTTTTGTTTGGAAATTGAAGGGGTTTCGGGGGCCTTTTGGGGTTTCGATTTATTTTGTTTCTGCTGTGTTTTGCTCGTTCTTCGGATTTTGGGGCTTGTTTTTATTCGAAACTCGTTGTGGTTTATTGTAACAGGTAATTATTCGTTTTTTTTTTGTTACAATTGTTTCGAATTTTTTCATTTGTTGGTTAGATTTATGTTGTATTCAATTGCAGATTTATGATTTATTGATATGTGTCGGGTTTATAGATTCAAGGGTTTTTTTTTTCCAAAAATGCTATATTTTGCTTGCTTGTTTTAGGGTTTCTTGTTATTTAAATTGAATCGAAAAACGGCTTCAAATTTCATATTGAAAATCAAATTTGGAAGTTTCTGTTGATAATTTTTTTATTCATTCGTTAATGAGTAATACGATCGTAAAAGTAATATTGTAGTTTGATTGATTCATTGCTTTTGATGATTATTGTAAACAAATCGAATTGTATTTTCAGTTGATTCAAATTACTGAGAGAAAATTGCTTCAATGGAGGATGATGATTTCAGCGATGTTCCAACTGAGCCAAAAGGGGAAATCGAAGATCCCTAAGAAGATTAAAGGAAGTGTTCTCAAGCAGAGTAAGCTTATATTTCCCCCTTTTGAAGCTCATTTTATCATGATTAACTTAGGTTGAAAATAAGGTTTTGATTGATGAAATGGGGTTTACTTTAAAGTATAGTTTGTTTAGTCTTAAGATGCCCTAGACAAATGCTAAGGAAAATTACTTGGCAGTGAGCCTTATTATACTCTGGAAAATTCTGGTCTTGTTGTATGCACTTCTTGCCTGCTCTATGCTTGATTTATGTTATTAGATCGAAGAGGGCGAGCTTCATTGCGAAAGCCCCTATTAGTTTTTGCTCCACAAAGCTTATAATGTGAGATTTTATTCTGGTTTGATTGATTTTGCTTTTACTTCTTCAATCGGTTCTTTTACAACTTTCTTCTTCTTGCTAATTTTTTGCGTTTTTATGGAATTTTGGGATTCTTGTATGTTGCAACAATTTAGTATGGGGGTAATTAATTGTGTTTGTGCGTTAACTTGTTTTTATCTTCCAGATTTCTGTGTTAGTTGACTGTTTTTGTACATGTTGGGATTTTGATGAAATTGTTGTTGAAAGAAAATGTATCTGTTAAACAGTTCTGAAGTCTTGTACATGATGTCTATACTTTTTTTTATGCAATGAGACAACTTAGGGCGATACAATTTACATAGGTGCGGGAGATTCAAACATGTAACCTATAATACACGCACTCTAAGTTTACCACTGGGACAAGACCTATGGATAGGTACATACTTGTGTATGATGCTGTATATAATTTAGTTAATTTTATGTTTGGTTAAGTTATTTCCGTAGAGATAAAAAGTTATGGTAGTTGCTTGGATGTTGAGCGTAGCTTGTTATGTTAGTGGTGCTTGAATGTTCGGGTTTAGCTTTTGGGTAATGGGTAACTTTCCATAATTTATGTTGTGTTCCAAAAAAAAAAAAAAACTATGAAGAAATTTTTAGGGGTAGTGATACTTTCTAGCTAATACTTTTGGAGTTTCATTTGAAGTTAGAATACAGTTGTTGATCTTCGTATTAAAGTTAACTCACGATTACCATATTCAATTTATTAACTACTTTAACAAATAGCAAAGTTCAATGCTCACAAAAATGTGAGCATAAAATGAGAACACAAAATAAGAGGGAAGGCTTTGATCTTTATATAATTGCAAAGCAACAATACAATAAAACGGCTACACTAACTCCAATGCTTACACAATAATATGCAGGAGAATCCTCACTTTTTTCTTGAATGACTACTCAACTATTACAAACAGGATTTATTGCACTACCTCTTATTGCTTTCCAGTTTCCACTTGATTGGTCAACTCAGCAGCTACTCATTTTCTTCTTTACCCTTTTCTTTGTTGTCAACTTCTTTGTTGCCCTCCTGATTCTTGTTGTTTGTTCCTTCGAGCATAGGTGTATTTTATGATAGGCTTAGGCATGACAAGTTTCTTGAAATGCTGTTCATGGTAATTAGTAGATCGAAGGCAAATAAATTTCCAGGGAAGAAGGTTAATTGATAGTTTTTTGAGGATTGTCTGATAGACTTTAGTCTGCATAAGGTGTTCTATTCATAATTTCTTACTACTGTTTCATATATTCAATTCTGTTTGAGATTCAAATATAAGAATTTTTGCAATTGCGAATTATGTTTGTAATTGCGTGTGTAATGCAGGTCAGTTTTGATCCCCAGCCAAGTCCACTGGGTTACCTAAAAATAGGATGTGTGTGGTAGCCACTAGGCCTTAGGTTCAAAGAAGACTGGTGATCTTTACATTGCAGATGCATATTTTGGATTGTGAAGGTAGGACCTGAAGGAGGTGTTGCAACATCGCTTGCAACTGCAGCAGAAGGGTGCCTTCACATTTACAAATGATTTGGATATCGATGATGATGGAAATGTATATTTTACAGATAGTAGTTCTCGTATCAGAGAAGGTCAGTTATAATTGCTTCTACTTTTTAAGGTACTATCATTGTGCTTAGAAAAAGTTCGTATGAAAGTATCTAATCCAAAGTTTTATTGATTACTAGTGTACTTAGTGTCACCATTTTTTCTACTCTATTTCTCTTATGAATAAGTTACTTGGAATGATTAGATGTGTCAGCATTTTTGTTGGGCTTCCCTGTTTTGCCAAAATTATGCGAGCGTCAAGAACCTGACTGGGGCACATAAGGTGAAATGAAAAGATTTAGTAACGTATGCAATCTAATGTCATTTGTCTGCTCTTCAAAAGTTGTTGAAGTTCCCTTAAATTTTATTTTGCATGCTGTTTATATGGCCAATTGGTATTTATGCTGTGCAAATTACATTATTTCATGATCAATTGTTTATTGGTCTTGATCTTTGTATCAACAACAATACTTGTGCATTGACTCAAGGTGTTGTTTTCAGGAATTTCATGCAGTTGTTTCGTCAGAAGAGGAGGGGTCAGGGTCTTGAAGTATGATCCAGAGTACAAAGACTACTGTTCTCCTGAGACATTCAATTCCCTAATGGTTTATAATAGCAAGGATTGTCTTTTTTTCTTTTTGCGAAGGTTCTGGAAGGTAAAGTACGTTGTCTTACACTGTCCACCATTCTCCAAAACTACTTGCTTTTATCAACCAATTTTTAGGTCCTTTTTCGTTCTTATTATACCTCTGATGAACTTGACCAGTTGAAGTTAAAGCTTGATGTTAAAAAAAAAAGTGAAAACTCTCTTGCATGAAACCATCTCTGATTGCACCTTACACATTCAAGATTGCAAGCAGGCTAAGCAGATATTTGTTGAAGGAGAAAAGGCTGGAACTTCAGAAGAATTTGGTGATTCTTACCAGGATTTCCTGACAAATTAGGACTAACAAAGACGGCGATTTTGGGTGGCTTTGCACTGCGACGTAGCTGGCCAAACCACTTCTTGGCAGCAACACCACAAAAATCGATAGTATTTTTTACATTAAGAAACTCCTATAGCTATGATACCATACGGGAAATTCTTCTTGTTTATGCACTTCTTGCCTGCTCTAGTGCTTGTATATTATGAGATAAGTAACTATGGCTATATTTCGTAATAACACATATTTTGAAGATTTGATTCTTGTGGGAATGATTCTGATGAATATATAATCTAGATTATATTTTAATAGTTTATATTAATATTTTATTAATATAATTTCTTTTTCTAATTCATTTAATATATATTGAAAGCATAAAAAAAATTTAAAATAAAAATAATAATCTGGACAGAAATACCGACCGAAATATCGGTCAGTAATGGGAAATTTTTAGTGTTAAAAAATAAACTGGAAGAATTACCGACGACTCGTTCGGTCGGTAAACGAAGAAGTTTAAATTAAAAAAAATATATGGTGTGATTACCGACCGAAAGGTCGGTCGTATACCGACTGATTTCAAATCGGTCGAATTACCGACCGACCTTTCGTCGGATAATCATTCCATTGTCCCTCCATTTTTTGGAGGGAATAATTGGGTTACCGACCGATTTTTTCGGTCGGTATACCGACCGATTTGAAATCGGTCGGTAACCCAATTTTTCRCTCCAAAAAATGGTCGGATGTTATTGGTCGGTGATCGGTCGGTAATCGGTCGGTAAATCCTTACCGACCGATTATCGGTCGGTAATTTTTGGATTACCGACCACCGAAATTCCGACACCGTTTACCGACCGATTTTCGGTCGGTAAGCGTGGTCGGCCGAAGCCAATTTTCTTGTTGTGTGTCGTTCAGCTAGCACCCTTAACCCGTAAGCCACTGACCTAATAACTAGACCTCTTTCTTCAAAGCCAGTTCGTGTGTCTGGGAAGTGTGATGTTATAAAACCGTAGATTGAATCCACGACAACTAACTTAGGCTTCCCTTCGTAGCAAGACCGGTCACGGAGAATAACATCCAATTGATTAACAAATTGTATAAGCTCTTCTGGAGTTGAACCCTTGAGCACAACGACTCTTTCCATTGGGTCGCAATCATAGGCTCTACAAAGTTGTCGTAGGCGTCTAGCTGGAAACGGTTGGAGAAAATATATGTAGACTCCCCAATTATGGAATCCTTCTTCTTGCAGAATGGTGGCCATCATTTGAAGGCATAATTGTGTTTTGCCGATACCACTTTCCCCACACAATTCTGTAATTTTACAAATTTCAAACCCTCCCCCGGTAACATGATCGATCCCCTGACACCCGGTTTGGATTCTCATATTTTAAGAGTTTTGTAGTGAATGACTTGAAATTGTATAAGTGTTCATGTTGAATGAAGCGTTAACTTTTAGTTTAATATAAAGGATGGTAGTTAGTAGTTGGGAGGAAAATAAATGCATGTTAGATGGAAGTGGTAGAAGTACTACCCTTTTTGCATTAAGTTTATCTGAATTAGTTATATTAAATAAGAATAACCACACGTTACATAATTAAAAGGTAATATTTGGTAGATAGTAGGAATTAAAATCGACTTTTAATAACCTACACCAAACTGTTGTACAATTGGCTACGGTCTTGAGGGACATCGACATCTTCGGTTGGAACATGTGGTTGACTTCGTGGCAGTGCATCATTCTGGCTGTGTAGCTCAATGACACGATTTTTGCTATGTTCTTTTGCGTTATGTTTAGGTAAATGCTTTCTTATGGTGGTGTGTGTTTGAATGAGAAGGCTACAACCTAACAGAATGATGAATTAGTTTCCATTTTTCATAACATAATTGATAGTATTTGAAAACAATATAGGCACCTTCATGAGGAATAATATAGTTCCAGGTTTTGTTATTTGCAATCCAAAAATGTCTACTGCCTTATGATGAATTGTTGCAAAAATAGCCCCTGTAGGATCCTGTAATTTGAAGATACAATTCGTTTGTCCACTATTGAGAGGATTACTATGTAACAAATCAGCAAAATGAACCGTACCTTCAATTTAACTTTGTAGTCACCAAAACCATTTGGTGTAGATTCGTTGATGTATGCAACTACCCTTTCTAACCTCTGCGGCATCCCCCCAGCTGGCTGTTGAATACGAATCTTTGCGATGGGGATGCTATCCTCCACTTCTATGGTTGTAAAACAACACAGGTTATTCAATTTGTCAGAGTCTCCTGAGAATATAAGCTTACAATACGTGTTACCTTGTGCAAATGTTACCATCACGAAACTCCAAGGGTCTCTGTGGAATTCCTCGCCTAGGTCTTTATCGAAACGTGCAACAAACTCCTGTGTTGAAATGGGAGTGCATGCTGGTGCTTTGCCCTTCGGATCGTCTACCCCCTTGACCTTGTGCATGGCTGCCTGGTATGCGCCAGCTGGTCCAGGGATTCGATGGTGTTTAATTTCCTCTGGTGGAAGTCCCCTACGCTGTATCTCCTCCGCTTCATTGTTTTCTCTGACGTCCCTTTCTGGTTGTACATTTGCTTGCATTGGCTGCTTTCCCTTATTTTCGTTGTTTAGGTGGTTTTTTCTAGGTGGTTGGAATGGACTTAGAACCATATGGGAGGATTGTTGCATTGCATGGCTCCAAATTTGGATTCCATTTGCTGGGTTCCGCCTCTTCTTCACCCCACGGTTAGCTGGAGTGCTGAACTGTGCGACGTTCATGTCGTCTTCGTCGTTGGATAGACTAGTAGCTTGGTTGTTTTCAGCTTCCATTTTTTTTTTGTTCAGGTACAGGTTTGGATTTCAGTAAAATTGTGTGTATGCAAATACACTTGCATTCATTAACATTTATGGTATGGTGGTGCAGGTTTTAGTTTAGGTTAAAGGGGTGTGTTGGGCCTTTTGAAGATGTTAAAGGAGTCTGTTGGGCCTAGGATTTTGTTTGGACCTATTTTGTTGTATATCTTTTTTGTTAACACAATTTATATGCATAAGTTGTAACTATGTAATTTACTATTTAACAATTATTTATCGGAGACATGTAGTTGCCAACAATTTTATAAACTAAAGACATGGTAAACGCCAACAAATACAAACATAATGTCCATCACTTACCATTTCATAGATGACTTACATTATATGTAACAATATTACACATCATCCCAGTTTACATCCAACTCAATCTTACCTACAAAATGTCGATTACTACTTCTGAGCTATCTTTGTTTTCGAATCCCTTCATAATTCTTGCCACACCATAATGAGCCACAATTGCATCCCTGCCGACTAACCCGGTTGTATTCGTGGTTGCCATGGAACTACAAATTTTATTCCTCAATATTTCTTTGGCTATAAAATTTGGGACTCTTGACTCAGTCAGTATAACCACATGTGCAGCAAAATGCTCCACGATGTAGTCGTAGAGGTCGTAAAAGCCATTTCGTCCCATTCCCCTGCAATTCCAAATAGCAATTATCACTTTGCCATTTTTCAACATACTATGGTTCCTGTGCTGATGATCCTCATCAGTTGGCTCAATTGCTTTTATCTGTAGCGACGTCGACCTGTCGTCTCGGGAGTCTTGACTAATGGGTTGCGTTGCCACGGTGACGTTCAGCTCGCCTACAACCTTCAGATCAACATGGACTAACTTGAAGAAGCTTGAGCAACTACGTTTGTCCAGTTGAAAATTGTCAAGCCCCATGTTGAATATTTCTGCCTTCGTTGACATCGATGTTGATGTAAGGCTTGCAATCAAGTTTAGAGCCTCTAATATGGAGTCGGTTCCATCAGCACCAACTAATTTTTTCCAAATTGTTAATTTAAGTGGGTATGGAAGGAGAGACAAATCAGAGAAATCAGGGGTATTTGCTGGTTGCAGCTTACCCTTAATTGACATTTTCACTACTGATGTATAAGCTGGAGGGGGCGATGCTGGATACAGAAGCAAAAATTTTATTGAACTCATTGATAGGCGTCGTGCTGAAAAGAATGTATTTGAAGGTTCATAGAGAAACGCTAGTCCAAACTCTACTTTGGATTCAATGTACAGCGGCATTTGGAATATAAGTTGGGGTAAATTGGGGATTGGAGATAGTGTTGTGGTGTTTGTGAAAGACTGAGAAGGGATGTGAGCAAAATTCCTTTAAACAACAAGAGTTTTTACTGATGTACCTCTAGAAACCATTGTACTACTATTATGTTGTGAGAGTGTTTAATTTTCGTATTGAAAGAAGTGGGTGCACATGATTGAATGAAAGCGTTCATTTATAGTGGAAGATGAATGTTGAACAAATGGTTGTTTTTTTCAAGTTTTGACGGACATTGGCGGTAGTCCAAAAATATTTCTAAAAACTTGAATCCAAATATCAATTGCAAAAAGTGTGGGAACTTTTTCCTTAAATTAATTTTGATTTTAGTTTTGTAAACCAGGCAAAAGGAATTTATTTTCGCATTTTCAACTTTAGACATTTGGCCTGGGCCCAAATGTCCAGTTAGGAAACCTTGTTAACAAATTAACCTTCAATTACAAATAACAAAAACGGTATGTGTGTCTTTAAAACACGCAAAGGAGTACTACTTTAAACAAATTTTTTAATCAAACGAACACGTGTCATGTGACACAACTGTTTCATTTTTTTCCGTATAAGCAGAAATAATACAAATAGGTCGTCTTATTTCCCACTTAGGTACTCAACTTTCGTTACTAGACCGACATTCATAAACACATGACTATTGTATTTTATCAATGAGAAGTACTATATAAAATACACCATATAATTTTGAGTAATTTTAATATTTTGATATTTTGAATAACTATATTAAAAGTTAAATATGCCGTGGAAGCTATGTTGACGGAGAATATAACACGTTACATATAACTTTGATTAATTTTAATATTTTTATATTTTGAATAACTATATTAAAAGTTAATTATGCCGTGGCAGCTAAGTTGACGGAGTATATAACACGTTATAGTGTTGACACTTACAGAAACGATAAAATGTGTCTTTCGAGAAGAACACCCCGGGGACCAAAATGTCATAAGGCATGGCATAAAATTGAATAATTAAACATCGGGGTTTTTTCATGTCACACAGAAATGTTAACTCTAATTCATCAATCTTAACGCCAATTCATCAATCTACCCAACTCAAAACATACTTCAAATGATAATTTGCATTTAACACACACATTATTAGGTACGCCGTGATAAAAACCCCTGTTCAAGAATTTTAGGTTAAACATGTATGGAAATGGAATGCATCCTACTAGGGTTTTTCCAATTTCAGGGTTATTGATCATAACTCGGTAAACGCTCAACTAAATTTGGTTCTAAATGTGTCGATCGATCTAGAAACACTAGAATACGGTTGCAAGTTAACTCCCAACTTGTTATCGAATCGAGTAGGTTCGATAACAAGCCCCCCCAGCTCGCTTTCGACTCGCTCGATAAGGAACCCTATAGTGTAGTTTGCATATTGTGAGCTTTAACCAAATCCTTTACTAAGCATAATGGAATACTTAACATTATGTATGTAGACAACAATCATGTAAACTAAGACATCACTATATCAAACACGGAAAGATCTTTTGAATCCGTAGACATCTAATATTTTGTGTCACTTGTGGTAATACAAATGCGTCCTCTACTTAAATGATGCTAGCTTTAAGAACTATGTATTAATTGCAATGGAAGTACAACAACAACAACTTCTGAATGATGACACCAATTAATGCCTCCTATAAATATGATGCTAAATACTTTGGTTGATTGCTTCCATTGTAGACAAACACTATGTCTCAAAGCTCATACTCAAATAATTCTGTTGAAGATTCCAACTCATCAAGGCTATCAGCCTCAAGTTCAGAAGTTGTTCAAAGACAACCGATCAAGCCAAAATGTTCGTTTCTAGTTAAAGGTGGTGATGTGGATGACTTCGGAATGGAGTGCGTTACACCATACGACGCCAAATTTGCAAAGGTTTATGCGGACTACGCACGTGTGATCGGTGTTAGACCAAGTGAGTTGCGATTCAAATATAGAGGTCGATTTATAAGCCCCGAGACCACACCTTTCGAGGAAGGGTTTTGGGGCAAGGAAGTAATCCTAGCATATGGAACGATATGTGTTGTAATTGTCAAAATTTTATTGATTGTTCCTTAGAGGCAACGTTGGTAAAAAATAGTGATGCATTATTTGTTTTTTTTTGGTTTGTAGGATAAAAAAACTCCTATGCCGGTTAATGAAAAACCATGCAACAATCCGTCCCAAAAAATAGTTTTCGTCGTTCAAGAAATGACAAACAACCCGGTCATTGATCAATTTTGCAAAGAAAACTCATACGAGGTAAAGGCACTGTAAAACGAATGGCGGAGGCACGTGGGATCAACTGGGAGAAAGTCACGTTGTACTCAGATAGGCTTACTCTAAACATTTACGCCCACACTACGGGCGCCACAATTTACCAAGCTGGTATTGTCGACGGAGCACATTTGTACGGAAGATGGGATGACGACTTCTAGACTACGATCGGTAGGTTATAACAGTAATGTAACAAACGTTAATTTATTTTACCCTAGTAATTACGACCATGTGTACTACGTTGGAATTTAATATTATTGTTAGAATTTTAAAAGTTGTTGTATAACTAGTGGGTATGGTAAGTATTAATTTATGACTGGTATTCTAATATCTATCTATTACAAAAATCCACTACAACTTCTTGTCTTCCCAATATTTGTTCATCATTCTTTAAAAGTAGAAGACCCCTGAATCCATAACACCAATCCACTTATGACTAACCCACCGGAAATTGCTCTGGGTTGGCCTTTGGTGCTTGCGGCACCTGTCACACAGTACTACCTACCACCCAAAATGTTTAAACCTGAGATGAAATTAAATGCTTTCGACTACTACTACCACTCTGATGTTTATGGATTAAGCGGCCTTTATGCCAGTGATGTGTGTGGCCTAGTGGCTTCTCCAAATGAAGAGTTCACTTTCTTGACCCAGAGGAGTGAATGGGGTTTCTACATGCAACCCAAGGACACAATTGGGTATGATCTCAGGCCTGGTCACTTGCCAAACACTAACGACCTAGTGGCGGATGTTCCTGAAGTATTCATAGTGTTGCTTCGTTGGTGGTTAGCCAAGAAAGGCTACTGGAGTCAGAAAATTCTGCCAAAATGGGCAGCCCCCATCCTGGACCCCGGGGTGCAGGTTCCGACCACCGGGGTGATCTATTTGATGAAGGCTGAGGAAGAGTATAAGGTTATCATGGGAACATATACATCTGCAGTTCATCCAATGAGGGTTGTGGAGAGGATGAAGACAATCGAAATCGATTTAAAAATGGAAATCAGAAGGGTACGACACAGCACATTCAAGCGTTGCAAATTCAACTCCCTTAAAGTGAAGACTACAATGGAGGAAAGCCAATTGAGTCCTTGCATTCCACACAACACAACAATTCTAATATGGAATTTTAAGGGAGCAGCGAGGGCTTCATTCAAGGATAATTTCAAACTACTAATGGACAAGATACGACCAAACATGGTTGTCCTTCTGGAGGCCAGATGCTACTGGCACATGTTCGATCCTATTTACAAAACTCTAGGAAGTACAATGAAGTACAAGGTGGCTGACTGTGCGGGTATCAGCGGGAGGAGTGGTTATCATGTGGGATGAAGCAGCGGTGAAGTTGAACATTGCATACAACAGAGAAGGTGAAGCATGTGCGTTTACCGCCACTATTGAGGTGATTGCTCTAATTAACAACATTATGTTCCCTAACAAACTTTTAATTTATCCACTATAATTAGTTATTTAATTTGTTCAACATGTTTTCAGCCGCCAGATCGGGTGGTTACGGCGACAAGGAAGCGGTTGTTTGCGTCGTAAGCATTGTTGAAGTCTATGGAGTAGCCCCTGGGCAACCGACAGTAACTTCAGTCCAGGGATGGGTTTAGTTTAATTAATTTGTCTTACCGAATATTTTGACTCATGTTTATGTAACCTAATATTTTGGACATGTGTTTAGTTAATACCAAAACTGAACATTTGTGACTGATGTTTATGTAACTGGACTTAATGATTATGTATTAGATGCAATATTTGGCCTTTCCCCTTACTTTGACGCAAGATTATATTAGTGTGTTAGTTTTCGTTTCGTATTTAGTATGTCTACACAAAATGGCATTTTACCTACGCATTGACATGGATAACATGAACAATAACATTAATAATGTTAAGCATACAACTACACTTGTTTCAGCTACTATAATAATAATAATAACAACGATGAATATAATAATAATAATAATAACAATGATGAATATAATAATAATAATAATAATACAATTAACATTTTATTTGAAATTTTCTTGAATTACAAATAATAAATTAACATTGGTCTGAAAATGCAATAATAAATTTAAAAAACAATTTCATGGGGAAGGAACGAAAACATAAGCACTGCAACATATCCCAATCAGAAAACCAGCTGCAACAAGTTACTTTGAAAAAGTGTTGACAAGACAAGACAGGAAAAGTGATTGTTGAACACGAAAGAAATTTATTACATCTGCTTGTTCCCTGTGCATCTAAATTATCGTCTAAGACATAAGACTAATTAGCATAGGATACCGAAAAATGCACATTGACAGAACATAATAGAGGGAAGACTGGAATAACCATAAACAGGTAGTGCTGGTACTAAGCAATTGATACACCCTTTGATATAAAATCAAAGTTAATGAAGACGAGTAAGAGCGGAAATACATTCAAACAACTCCAATTGGTTAGTGTGGACCAGCAAACTTATTGAGGGGAGTGGTATGCTGAACACCAATTAAATAGTTTCCAAGTCTATTGAAGTGAATGTAACAAATAGAGGGCAAAATAATTGTATCTCCTTGAAAAGGTACTCACAAAATAGAAAATTTAATGACCTACACCGAGACTAGGATTGAATTTTAAAAGGCCCAGTGGAAAAAAAAGTATATTATCTGAAGCATATAATAGAGTAGAATAAGATGGTGGACATTCATTCAATTCACATATACTGGGATTGAATCGTCAACAGCAACCTTTGACGTTAAACAAACTACCTTTAAATAAGCATAGACGTCCAATTAATTTGAAATATTTTCAACGGAAATACAAAATTTACTTAATGAGGGCCCACTATTAAACTACTCTAATGGGTGCTTAACCCTAATTACCCCACACATTTGAAAGCCCCATAGTTGACCATAGGCAAATCCGGAAAAACCATATACATCCATAATGCCAACCTTGAGTGCCATAGACATCGAGCAATTTGTGAAGCAAAAAACTAGAAATACAATTCACCATCTCTATTCATCGCTATTTAATACACAAAGACATCAGTATATCAGTCACAGATCGCAATGCTACAAACGTTGACTACTGTATATTGGACACAAGCATAGTTGCAATTACGCTATGCAATTGTCATACCTCACAATTAATTTACACAAGAACAACATAACGTTATATCAAACTAAACAACACCCTATTAGGTGACACATGTCAAAAGAACAAATAATAATAACGATCACTAATTAAGCTAGGTTACCTATCTGAAACCATACATACGCATGAAGGCACAAACTGAATTGTAAACAAAACGTTACGTGTGCAATTGGGAAGACCACTTCATTTTGGTTTTGGTTTTCTTGTCACGCATGTAAACAGCACAAACACAATGGTGATTAACAATTTGAATGAGAACCGACAAACGAAATTTATATGATGAATAATACGTCATCAAATTCAAATACATAAAATAACACTGTACTTCTTTGGGCAATTGCTAGTCTATCTCGCGAATAGGTTTAAGAGGGCACAAGCCTAGGTGACCATACACGACATCACAAGCTACATAACAACTATAATGAATAATTCAATTTGATGTACAATCCCAGTATGGACTACAACGTACTTAACACTATACAACTGATTTTCCTACATAGACATCACAGACGTAACAAAAGACTTCATAATTCAAGCAGAGAACTACTAAATACGAAACTTTGAAATTTATTACCAACCTTGATAACTGCATGCTATTTTTAGTTACCTAATAGAAAACTGTTCATTTAAGATAGCAATAACTACATGCTTGTAAGACTGCACTTTTTGGTACGTACATTAAATACAAGTCACTTTATAAAATCTCAAAGATTGTCTACAAGATAAACAACGCAGAGTTCGCTTGGATTATTGAAAAATCTACTACTACAATTAATACAAATACATGACAAATCAAAGTAATTTGGAAGTACATGCTAAATGGATTGTCATCTAAAATTACATCGGCCTAGTAAAGTAATGAACTTGACTTAGGTCCAACTCTTCCTGGGTTGGTTGCACAAAGTTACTACTCATCCCATTTGAATTTCGACCCAAACCAAGGCCCAAGTCAACAGCCCAGTTTTCGTTGTTTGAAAAAGAAATTCCTCTAACAACACCAGGTTTAGCAGCAACGGCAACCACTGGTTGGCTAATTGCAATGCCACCAATGGTCCGACATGTTTGAGTTGCAGCCCGATTACGCCCAACACCTGATGAACATGAAGCATTTCCGTTCCACCCAATACTTGCATTTATCGTTGAATCATTTACATGAGCTAAGGTCTGAAAGTGGTCTAAGGGAACAGTCACCCCATTACTTGCAAGTGGAGCATTTGCACTAAACCCTTGCTGTAATTGGGTGGCGGAGGATAATGGCCGAGTTGTCTGCTGAAAGGCCAGTGAGAAATGCGACACGAGATACTTCTGAATAACTCCTCAATCTTTTGTTCCTGATTCATAAGCCAAATATCGTGATCCACCCGACAGATAAACATTTACAACAAATAAATTCCACAAGTGACACACTACGAAAAAAATAAACATTTACAACAAATATATTTAACAAAAAGATAAAGCATAAGAATACCTTAACAATAGGCTTCGCTCTCCCCTTACCCTTTCCTTTGCCCTCGTACTCTTCACCTCAGAAACAGATTTATATCTAGAATCCGTCGTTCGATGCTTAGGATTTTTCGATAGAGGAGGATCTTTGATTACCGAATCATTTATTAAAGATGGATCACAACAATTACCGTCAGTGGTGGTGTTGGTACCATCACCGGTAGTAAACGGAGATGATTGATATGCAGGGATGCCAATCTCACTAATGCTTTCCTGAGTCGCAAGAGCAGATTTCGTTACAGACACAAGATTAACCTCAGCGTTTGAACGCTTCTTTGAAGGCGCACAGGCCGTCTCTTTTACCCCTTGCTCTCCCTACTCCTCCATCTGCAACTTAGACAACGCATCCTTCATGACTTTCACAACATACTCCACATTCTTGTCGGACTTCACAGCCATCGAAAGCAGGGTGTTGAACTCAACCATAACAGTATCCTCCCTCCTTGATTCATCACTTTTCAACCCAAATCCGGCATTTACCTTAACCTTCATATAAGACCTATCAACATCTTTACACCATCTACGAACTATGAATTTGTCATTCAATTTCTGCACTTGGTGTGAAGCAAAGACACAGATCATATGTCTGCACATAATCCCGTGCGTCTCAAAGTGTTTGCACACACAAAAGGCATCCCCAGTCAAAGAATCAAATGCAACGGTGTACTCCCTGACTTTCTGGGTGGGTACATCCCTACGTGATCTCTTGCACTGTATCCACAGTACATCATCAATTCCACAACGTGCTGGAAAACATGGTCGGAGACCTTTTGCCTAGAGACTTGGCTAACGTACATTAGCTTCAAACACTCAACCTGAAATTCATGAAACTTATCAAACGTGTATCTCTTCTGGAACTCGACCTCAATCGAGAACTCACTAACCAACTCACGAACATTAATACGACTACTAGCATCTGCATCCTCCTCCGCATGCGCACGAAATTGCATAGCTGAGAAGTATTGAGTCCCAAATTTGTGCAAAGCTGTGTTTTTGTGCACGTAACCGTCAAAGAAACTATTAATACTTTCAGAACGCTGTGTTGTCTTCATGCCCGCCCAAAACATATGTCTCATATATGCGGGGACCCACATTTCCCGCTCCTCGAAAAGACCTTTGTAGAATTAAAAATATTAAAAATCAAACTTGGAAGTAACTAAATTTTACTCTTCAAATAAAACCAATGCTTATATTACAAACAATTAGCAATCCTTCGAAAAAAGAGCACACAAAGTATTACTATATCCTAAAATATTATTCAAAACAGAATAATCAAAACACATTTACAACTGACATTCACACTTACTTCTAAATAGCACCACACCTAAGAATATATTCAAAAATCTCTAAACTACTACAAAACTACTAAAAACACGTAATATAATTGTCAAAACAGATTTCACAACTTTCAAAATACAACATTAACTACCAAATAATCCTAAGCAACATACAAATTCTACTAAGACACAAGTAGATACAACAAACATTAAATTTCAAACACAATATAAACAAATATTTAAATAATACCTTGCAACCACACATTCTCCTCGAGATTATATTGAACAACAACTGAACACCACCGATCTTCGAACTCATTCGGATCTAACCTCTCATAACTTGCAGCCTTTAGCAACTTCTTGAACTCTTGGTAATTATTGTACGCACCAAGCTTCTCCCTAAACTTCTTCATTATGTGCCACAAGCACCAACGATGCTGTGTATCAGGCATCACAGTTGCTAGAACCTTTCTCATTGCTGCGCATTGGTCGGTCAATATACCCTTGGAAGCAGCTCCATTCATGGTAGTAATCCAACATCTAAATAACCATTCAAACGTCTCCGTGTCCTCGTGTGAGAGTAATGCACAACCGAACAAAATTGTCTGTCCGTGGTGATTGACACCTACAAAAATGGCGAAAGGGAGCTTGAATTGATTGGTGATATACGTGCTATCAAAACACACAACATCTGAAAACTCAAGGTAAGCTTCCCGACTCCTTGCGTCAACCCACATTATGTCTTTTAGTCGGTCGAACCTATCAACCCTCTCACAATGATAGAAGTTTTTGTTCACCTCTTGCATCTTCTTGAAAAAATTCACCAAAGCAGCCGCGTCACCTCCCTCCATGTCCATCTTAATCTTCCTCTCCTTTGCAACAAAGTTCCTCAGGTCCCGCTCTGTGAATCCTAGGTTATCTACTCCATCCTTCTCAATTGCTAGAGTCCTATATGACATATTAAACCCTATCCCAGCTGCTTTATCAACTAACACTCGGTTCTTAGACTTCGGAGTTATGGCCTCTTGTCTATACCTACTAACATAACGAGCTTCTGAAGGGATAGGAGAATGGCCTACATGATCCAACACAACATTTCGTATAACCCAATTTCCATGCTTGTCACGGCTACATCGAACCATAACAGGGCAAAAACACTTCTTCGAGGCTCTAGACGCCACCTTCACACCACTCTGGCCAAGACAGTGCAACTTTACCTTCTTACCATTCACCCTCCTACGCGTATCCTTCGCACCCCAACGATCACATCTAAGGGTTAATCTACACTTCTCACCCGTTTTCACTCCCTTAACTACAACATTCACAGAAGCTGCCTTAACGGTGCCAAAGCCCTATTGTTTGCCATAACTTCTGAAATAACTTTCAACTCCATCCATAGTCTCAAAGGTCATTCCAACACATGGAGCATCAACTACAACACAAACGTCCTTCACTAGCCTACGTCTCTTACCATCAGGAGTCAGATAGTTCACATCCTCTGAGAAAACTCGATCCTCATCAATAAAATCATCCTCAACTTCCACATCATCTACTACACCACCATGCCGTTGTAGAACATTCCCAACCTCGGACAGATCAATCGTATCAATGCTAGGACGGTTGAGATCAACATAACCATTGTGCCATGGTGTTGTACATGTAACACTTCCAATTGCAATTCCCACATTGTTGTCCTGGATAAACAACACCAGGGGGGAACATCTTCTTAATTTATTCAAAAACAAGGAATGCCACTGCCTTAACAGTCAGATTCAATCATGATTTTGTAATCAGCAAAAACATATGTACAACCAACATTTTTGTCTTTATCATGCCAAATTTATAATCAAAATACATTACAAAAAACGGAACACAATTCATTTAACCAAGCAATGTGCTGGCATATCAACATTAACAAACGAATATTCCATCAAAGGGATTCAATGCAATTTACACACAACTACAATTTACAAATACTAGTTCTTTTCGCCATTACAAGACAACTTTAATCCGATTTTTATATTTATTCCCACACACCACCATTTCAACTTTAAATTCGATTAAACTATTTACAAACAAAACACACAACATGATTCGACAATCGGAAAACAATTAACACAGATTACAAGAAATGCCAATGGGAATCATGAACTTCATAAAAAAATATAATACAGGAACTAACCGCAGCTGAATTCGACTCCACTGTCGCAAAATTGGTTCTTTCCATTACCTGCGCCACCAAAAATCGGGCCGACCTTGTACAAACCCACCTTTCACAAATGAACAACACGTATCGCCGCCGCCGTTAGCTACTGTTGTCAACACATCATGCCACCGTGAGCTACAACGATCAACACATCAAGCCGCATTCAATAAGATCAGGGCAGAAAACCAATTTCCCGGGGATTATTACACTTGAGAGAGAAGTCAATTTCGCCGGGAGTGTAAATTTAGGTTTTAGGCAACAACACTAGGAATATATTTTTTCCCCCCTACTAATATCTAAATTACCCTACGCATATATCTGTTTTACCCAACTTACTTTTACCTATTTAATAAACCTTTAAATTTAAATAGGATATTATTTTTTATTAAGTGATTGACCAGCCTTATCCCTTGGCCGTGATATTTCTATACTTCCTCAACACTTAACTCCTCCTAAAGCCTTACCATCCAAGTCACCTCTGTTGTAGCATTAGACATAGCTTTGTACTCTGCCTCTGCTGATGATCTAGAAACAGTTTCTCATTTCTTACTTTTCCAACTGATTGGAGAATCACCCAATAAGAGTATGAAGCCTAAAATTGACCTTCTTGTGTTAGTACACTTCAAAAAAATTCATTATAGCGACTGACAAATATGAGTTTAGCGACTGCCAAATTAGTCGCTAAACTCATTTAGCGACTACGTTGACCAAAAAACCTTTAGTCGCCAAAACTCTAGTCGCTAACGACATTTAGCAAGTAACTTTTCAGGTAGTCGCAACTTTTGCGACTACTTGGTGACCGCTTTGTGACTACTGATTTTAGTGACTGATTTATCATGTTTGCGACTAATGATTTAGTTTATAAAAATGGCGACCGATTTTATAAGTTGGCGACTGATGTGGTAATCGCCAAAAAATAGCGACTAATTAGTTTGTCGCTAAATAATGGCGTCTGGTATTTTTATGTTCGTAACTGATTTTTTATGTTAGCCACTGATTCGGTAGTAGCTAAATAATGGTAGCGACTACCAAATGATCTGATAGAGATTAAATTTAGTGACTACCAATTAATTTTAGCGATCAATAAGGCGGTCGCTAAATTATTTTCAAAAAATAAAAAAAACACAAAATTAGTTGTTGATTTTGCTTACATAATACTTCCTTCGTTTTTTATTAGATGTTCCATGCCAATTTGATACGGTGTTTAAGAGTTGATTGAGTTAGATAAAATAGATAAGTAAGTTAGGGAAAAAAGTTGAGTAAGTTAGGTAAAAGAGTAAATGTGTGAATGAAAATTTTTGGGATAAAGTAATTTGGGTTAATAGATTGGTTAAAGTCATGAAAGTTGACTTTATAAAGGAGTAATTTATTAATGTTAGAGTAAATAAAGTATGTAAAAAGTAAAAAAAAAAAGTTATTTTTTAGATTGGTTTGGAACAACTAATGACAAACTTATATATTCAACAGGCCACACAAATTTTTAAGGTGTGGCCAAGGGTAAAACTGTAAAATGTTCCTTTTTAAAACTTTAAAAATCAGTAAAATCCTAACACTCTTCCATTTCATCCGTCATTTCTCTCGCCTCTCTTTCTCTCTCTTCTCTTTCTCTCTCCTCATTCTCCCTCCCTCTGCCTTCAACACTCATCTTCTTCCTTCCTTCAACCACCTTCTTCCCTCTTTTCTACACTTTCTCATCTCCATTCTTCGGTACTTCCGCCATGACTTCATTCTTCGATACTTCCGCCATTGAAGATCGTTCCTTCAACTTCAGGTTAGCCTGTTTTGGATCTGCAATTATTTCTAGTGATCGAGACAATCTTATAGTGTCAACGAGTTACACTACAAGAAAAGTTACATATAGAGGCAACCATAAATTGTCTCTAAATATATATTTGTTGCCTCTAATGGTCTTTAGAAGCATTTTTTCTTTTGTTGCCTCTAATTCCTCCGTCGCTAATTGTAGGTTGCCTCTAATACCACCTTTTAGAGGTAAACAAATCATGGTGCTACTAAAACCATTTACATTTAGAGGCAACAAAACGAGTTTATTGCTAATTACAGGTTGCCCCTAATGCCATCTTTTAGAGGCGGACAAGTAATATTATAGGTAAAGAGACTTATGTTTAGAGGCAACCATTAGGCTATCACTAATTATAGGTTGCCCCTAATACCACCTTTTAGAGGCAGACAAGATATATTTCGAATAAAACCACGTATGTTTAGAGGCAACCATAAGTCCGTCACTATTTATTAGTTGTCTTTAATTCCACCTTTTTAAGGTACTCATATGGTTGCTAAAACCAATAACATTTAGGGGCAACTGTAAATCTTGCCACAAATTATAAAAGAAGGCACCCGCGCGCTTTTTTTGTATCATATATTAAGAGAATAATATTTCGTAGCAGCAAAATAAATTTATGGATATTTTGATAAATTTTTCGTAATTTTGTATAAATCAAAGAAAAGAAATCTTTACAAAAAAAATTGTGTAGCCAAGGCATACCAACTATATATCCAAACCGAAAAAACATACTATATACACAACTAGAATTAGATTACATTTTCTTACTTTATTCTACGCCAGAACAGCAACAATAGCGAGATAAGGGTGGAGCGGCAACGAGGCAACAATTCAGGGTCCTGTAGCCTTGGGTAGTGTGCTGGAACGGTAGCTTAGACAGCGTCAGCATACGTCGCAGCATATGCAGCAGCAACAACGCAAAAGTGTGTGCCTCCCCCTTGGACTCTACACAATGCAGAACTGAGGCAGGGGCAGCCTAGCAGACGCAACTGCAGACTCTGTATCAGTGGTGGTTGATGTTGGCTCTTTTCCCAACGCAGCTGCAACAAGAAGATAATGGAGAACCTGATTCGGAACCTCCTGAACCGCAGCAACATGATATTGACCCCATCCTGGTATAAAGTGATGTTAGTGCTGCTTGGAAGCAGGCTCGATCTAGAGCAAATTTACTTTATCTGATGTTCTTGCTTGCGTCTTGTGGCTTGCGTTCAAATTCATAAATATGTGAGCAACGTTGGACATCCATTTTACAACTAAGAAAGCACATAAGAGAGCAGAATAGTTGAAAGTTGAATTGGTTGATAAGAGCTCGAGTTCCACGTATAGATATCGTCTTCTGCAAATAAATAAAAAAGTGTCAGAACTAGGCGAGTCTTGGCACAAAGAAGATTAGAGCATAAACATTTCATCAGCCCTCTACACAAAGAAAACATAAATTCAATCATATAAATATAACGTTCTTTTATGATAATATGATTGGCTCTCAAGTAACAGAGAATATTAGAGTAATACCTCTTTAACAGGGACGACAACGATTGACCCTACCTGAGCTGAAATAGGTAAAATAGAACCGGGAATATTTTATTATTACAGCATACAAGTAATTCACCCTGAAAAAAAAGTTATGCAAATCGATTACTATTGAGCATGCAATTCATATTGCTTCATGTTTTTCAAACACAAGATGAACTCAAGATATATCAATCGGAGATTTCGTCAGCCAAATAAAAAATTTGAAAAAATTATTATGTTGTCACTCTATCCTACATCAAGCCAAAAGCTAACTTCAAGCTACAAGTGCTCGCCAATTATTCATKTGAACCAAAGTAGCTTTTAAAGAGGAGGAACAGATGATTTATTAGGACCCGTTCAAAAATATTCTAACAGTTTCGACAAACAAAGTTATGCAAATCGATTAGAGTAATACCTCTTTAACAGGGACGACACCAATGGACCCTACCTGAGTTGAAATAGGTAAAATAGAATTGGGAATATTTTATAGCATGCAAGTAATTCACCTTGAAAAAWAGAGTTATGCAAATCGATTAATTTTAAGCATGCAATTCATATTGCTTTAGGTTTTTTAAACACAAGATGACCTCCTTCCGCAAGATATTTAAAGCTTCCCCAACATATGAAACTGACTCAAAATGCTCAGTTACATGCTGCAGTGTCAGTGGCAGCAGGAGTTCAAAAGGAAAAAAAATGGTAAATTAAGACTCAAGAAAGTTTAACAGGATACTCAATTGAGAGCTTCTACTGATTCAGATACACAAACTAGATCTCAATACGATTATGATTAATAGAATTCAATAATTCATGCATGTTCCACTGATGTATACATCTATAAAAGCAAGTTGCACTCATTAAAATTGGAGGTGTGCTTCTACAAACGAGAAAAATTTTGATTGAGGTATTCCTAACGAACAAAATTAGCTTAGTAACAATTAAACTTAAAACTTATCTTTGAAGTCATAATGCTGTAATTTGCAAAAAGGAAAAAAAATAGCTTAGTTAACATTTACTCCAACATCCTATCATTCTATTTCAAAAACTTTCATTTTCTCAGTGACTCGGTGTCACTTAACTGCATTTATACTCAATTTGTAATATCAGTGTATTAGAGTTAGCCTGATGTCATGATTCTTCAGATAAATAAAGTAAACAAGAGCCCAAAAAATAGGGAAATTAGGTTATTAAACCATAGAAAGTTGTATAATCAGTCATAAGACTCATAACTCACAAGGCATAACAGGTGTGAACTTACCAGTGAATTTTAGTGAAAAAGTGTGTTTGCCATACCATTTTTGAAGGGTATATTAATGATGGAATTTGGGCCAAATTATAGCTTATTTTCAGAATAAACATATGCAAGAAAAAGAGCAATACGAACATGATAGATACAACTGCGAGGGGGAGGGGTCCAAGTGTTAAGGGGGGTGTAGGGTATGACAGTATGCTGTCATAAAAGGTACTAGTATGAAATTCTCTTGCATAAAAGGTGGGTTGTTTATTAGTGTTCATAGAGGCAGCAGTTGTTTCTATTTTTCTAGAATGCAAAGTAGAGGAATGAGGAAACGGTGGACCACTCTCACCAGCCAATCACCACATTCACTTTGAGAAATAAAATCTCTTGACTCTTCAGAACAAATTAAGGCAGAGAAGGAAAATACAGACATTAACGACCATTACAAATATAAATGAAATTATTTCATCCAAATAGATACCATAATTAGACCTAAATATTCAGAGCATAAATTAAAGTGACCATATTATCAAAAATTCAAATTAGTACCAAAAGACCGTTACAAAAATTCAGTCCAAAAAGACTAAATTGAACCTTATAAACAAATGAATATAATAAAACACAAACACTTTATAACAAAAATACATAATTGATAATTGTAAATCTTTCCTTCTTATTACTTACCCAAGGCTATGCTAGTTCGTAATGCTCAGTTTCAGAGTTTAATCTCTATTATTGTTGTTAAAAAATGTAATATACACGATATTCTACAATTAACTCAAAATATGGAGCTCTTATATAATAAAAGATAGAAAAATAATGTTTTGTATCTTATGATTTCTTTTTCTATTACAGAAGTTTCTTGTATGCATCAGATGGACAATAAATGACGCTATATGCGGTGGATTTTTTTTGGATACACAGAAGAAAGTAATAGCAACAAGATGCAATAGAACTTAGAGATTAACTACTTAAACTTTGAAGAATATGTTGGTAGATGGATTATGATTAACTAAGATGCAATCCACGCACGCATCGCGTGCCAAAAAATATAGTATATTATTGTATGTATAAGGGCCAAGAATCGTGTATTCTTTAAGTTTTAGTTTTCTTAATAGTTAGAAGTCAATTTCTTAATGATACTAACAAAATCACATGATGCCATGTACACATTGCAAGGAAAAATTTCACCAATGAAGTACAGATTAAGGGCCCTGAATTTGTTATATTGTCCAGTGAACTAAAAAAAAGGCAAACATTTTGATATGATTTGCAAAATGCCCATTTATAGTACATACAAATGAAAGACACCCATTACATCCCCTTCTTCAATCCTAATCACCACACCCAAACCCATTAAACCCACACTCTTAAAYCCAACATCGCAATTCACTCATGGCATTTCAAATATCAAGTACAGGTATTTGGGATTTTCAATTAAATTAGGACATTCATAATATATACACAAGCACTTATAATAAAAAAAAAGAACATGATTTCAATTACAAACCCTAAAACAATAGCTTACTTAGTTCAGATTAAGTTTGCGTTGAATTGAGCAAATCGATCGCGAGCGAGGATGCACAAACATCTGTGGAAACTGAAACTGAGATGATTGAAGTATCAATTGAATGAAGTATCAATCGATTGATTGAGTTATTTACAATAAAATGAATTGGGAAATCTATCAAATTAGAATCAATTGGCTTGAATCAATCGCGAGATTATAGCATTGCAATAATTATGAACGAACTGAAACTTACAGAGTGTGGCAGTTAATCACAATCTTGGCTTCGAATTGATGAAAAGAAATTTTTGTTATTTTGAATTAAATTAATTCCATTGATCAGTTACGCTGCTTGATTTGAAACATGCAAGGAGAAAGGAGAGCAAGTATGTCGCTATGTAGTGGATGAAAAAGCGGAGGTGAGATTTTGGGAAAAATTAAAATATTGAATTTTGTTTTGTTTCACCGCCAAATCCCTATTAACGCGAGTGTCACATGATTTTGATTAGATTTAGGACACTTTATAAAGTCCATAACTACAGGAGTCCAAATTTATAAAATAAATTTTGGTGAAGGATTTAAAATAAAATAAATTTTGGTGAAGGATTTAGGAATTCCTTGTAAGTACAAAATGTAATCTATTAGGTTTTAGGAATTTCACAAACAAGCTTTTAGATGGTACCCWAAATGCATCACWTAAATAAAGGAAATAGAAATAMAAATTGTTCYAATTCTTATATGTACCATAGATATAARTAAAAGTACACTCTSCATAGTACTAAAGCTTTTACAACCGCTATTTTYYTACCAATCAAGSCACGACTAAGCTGGTTGCAGAACTKGTAATRTAAAAARATAACTTCAACAATCTAATTTTAGAACAAACTATGAACCATATTATCTCAGTTGAAATCAAACCCATCACTAATATGCTCCAATTACACAAAAACCACAAATAGAAAAATTAAAATAACAACATCAAATTATAAAAAATTTAGCAAACCATATTTAAAAAAGAAATACCAAAATGAAAAATTCAAATACGCAATTAAAAATTTAAAATAGCGAAAAAAAGAGCAATAGAATAAATTTCACCTTTGATGGAAGCAAGTTGCCAAGATATCAAACCAATGAACTGCCCAAAAATTGCATCACAATCGCCCAAATATATCAAGGAGTTTGCCAAAAAAACAACCCTAATTAACAGAGAAATTTGCCAAAAAAATCAAGTGAGAAAAGTACAGAAATTCGCCCAAAACACCAACCGTAATAAACAAGCTTCATAAATAAAACATAAAACTGAAATTCAAGCTTCATTAAATTGCAGAAAAAAAAATTCGGAATAAAAAAAAACCAAAAAAAATTGAATGGCATACCTTAAATTGACTAAGTTCGACCAGAAGAACTTGAATCTCGAACTGAAACAACACAATTTGACCCCCAAATCAAACCCTAACTTTACAATTTTGAGGGAGATGGAATTTTGTGTGAGGAACAAGGTTTTGGAATGAGAAAATAGAGAATTCGAGAAATATTCGAGTGAGTAAGAGGTAAATGTTAGTGAGTTTGAGTGAGATGATAATTCGAGTGAAGAAGAGAAGGAGGTTCGAGTGGAGGAACGAACGGCGAGGGAAGAGAATGAGGCGTCAAGTGAGGGAGGACTGGCGGTGTCGAGTTGGAGGAGGAACGGCACCGGCGTCGAACTGGAGGAGGAACGGCGTCGGCGTCGAATTGGAGGAGGAACAGCGGCGTCGGCGTCGAATTGGAGGAGGAACGGCGGCGTCGAATTGGAGGAGGAACGGCGGCGTCGGCGTCATGGAGGCAGCAGTAGAAAAGCCAAATAGTGAGGAAGTGGTTTCGAAGAGAAGAGAAAATTGAGGTCATTTAGGACTTAGGCGGTTAACTGGTCCAATCTACATACGAAGTACACGAGTTTAAGGCAATAGTGTCCAATGATTTTACTAAATAATATTTCTAAATAAGTCAAAGTTAATTAAAGCAATCAATACAATTTTGACAAGTTAATTTTTTGAAAGGAAAAAATTTACCATATTTTGTCAATCAAATAAAAACTTTGAAATTAATTTGTCATAATATCAATTAATTGTCATGAAACTCATTAAAATATCCAAAAAATGTATATTTGTCAATACACGACTATTTTAATATTATTCATGGTCTTAGTTTTCAAACCATATTATGTTATGTATATCAAATTCTCTCTTTTAAAATTATACATGCTATTTTTTATCAATACTATTAATTGTTTTTTTTCCAATTGAAAATTTATAAACCTTCAATTTCCTCTCCATTCTAAAATACACAAATCATATTTTAAAATTTTTTTGTACACATTGTGTGCACCAAATGCTAGGATCTATCTATTTATACTATCCGGCCTAAAGCATCACCTATTGCAACGGTCATTATAAAATCGTTGCATTTGCCTAGAAAACTGTTGCAATAGAACCCTATTGCAACAGTTTACATCAACTACTGTTGATTTAAACCGTTGCATTAGATAAGGCCGTTGATTTTAATTGTTGCACTAGCTCTAACATTGCTTTACTTTTAACTATTGCTTTATATCGTTGCTTTAGATCTAATTGTTACTTAATATCGTTGCATTAGCTCTAAAATGTAGTGGTACTTTAAATTTAAAATTAGAAAATAAATTTTTTTGTAGGTAAATAAGCACGCATAGCGTGCAAAAAGAAACTAGTGTATGGAACATTAATTAAAAAAAATATTTCAAAAATTAATGTTTCCATTAAAGGTCTTATTCTTGTCAATTTGTTCTAATAGGTTTCATCACTAAAATATAAGTTCATTTTGAAAGTGAGGAAGTTCTCCAATTGGTTATCAAAGCTCTAGTTCTAATTTCAGGATATCATATCATCGATTCACGTACATCTTCCAATCCCCAACTTATGGCTATGTAATAAATAATGGGGAAAAAAATAGAGTTCTATTCAACAGTAATACGAATATATAAGTTCATTTTAGTGAAAATAAAGTTCAATCATTAATAAATTCTTCAAGCTTGAGAAATAATAAGTTTGGTTCAATAGTAGATAAAGAATCCTAACTAACTAAAATGATCAGTACAATGAGAGAGAACCAACAATCAAGTGATGCTAAATTAAAAATGTATCTTTAGAGGAAGCACAATAGACTTGTCGCTAAGAAATATGTTTTAGAGCAAATATACAAATGACGCTAAAAATGTATCTTTAGAGGCAAACACAATAGACTTGTCGCTAAAAAATATGTTTTAGAGGCAAACAACATTCAAGTGATGCTAAAATGTATCTTTAGAAGCAACCACAATATACTTGTCACTAAAAAATATGTTTTAGAGGCACAACAACATTCAGTGATGCTAAAAATGTATCTTTAGAAGCAACCACAATATACTTGTCACTAAAAAATATGTTTTAAAGGCAAACAACATTCAAGTGATGCTAAAAAATGTATCTTTAGAGGCAACCACCACACACTTGTCAGTAAAACATATGTTTTAGGGCAACCTTGTTTATGTGTTGCTAAAAGGGACATTTAGAGGCAACTTGACTTTGGTTGCCTCTATATATTAGTTTTTTTGTAGTGTTGTTGTTGTTGTTGTGATCATCTTGCTTGCGTTTGTGTTTGGTTGATTTGATTTGATCCGAGTTGTTGTGTTTGGATTGATTTGTTTGTGAAAATGACTTTTTTGCTTATGTTTGTGTTTTGCGTTGTGTTAGTTCATAATATTTCAATATATTTCTTAAAAATAGTTCATATAATTCGTAAAAGTAGTTCTTATAATTTAGAAAAGTAATTTGATATTTTTTATTTGTAGTTCATATATTTCATAAAAGTAGTTCATATAATTCGTAAAGTAGATCGTATAATTCAGAAAAGTAATTGTGATATTTTAAAAAGTAGTCATATATTTCATAAAATAGTTCAATATATTCATAAAAGTAGTTCATATAATTCGTAAAAGTACATATAATTCAGAAAAGAAATTGTGATATTCGTTAAAATAATTCATATAATTTGTAAAAGTAGATCTTATATTCAAAAAGTAATTGTGATAATTAATAAAGTAGTTCATTAAATTGTAAAAGTAGTTATAATTCAAAAAAGTAATTGTGATATTTTATAAAATTATTATATTTCATTAAATTAGTTCTATAATTCGTATAAAGTAGATCTTATAATTCAGAAAAGTAATTGTGATAATTCATAAAAGTAACTCATATAATTCATAAAAATAGTTCTTATAATTTAGAAAAATGTAATTGTATATTACATTCAAGTAGTTCATATATTATTTCATAAAAATAGTTCATATAATTCAGAATAGTTCTTATAATTCAAAAAAAATAATTGTGATATTTCGTAAAAGTAGTTCTGATATTTCATAACAGTAGTTCATATAATTCAAAAAAGTAGTTCTTCTAATTCAGAAAAGTAATTGTGCTGCATTGAATTTTCAACGTGTTCGACTTCCATTGGTTTCTTTGAAGATCGAATTTGCTAATTCTTCTTTTTCATTTGATTGTTTTTTTGTTTTCATTTTTTTTGAAATTTTTACTGTATAGATTGTTGGATAGAGAAAGGTTGGGCAGATTGCAGATTGCTATAGAGAGTAGCAGAAGATTGGAGAACGAGAGAGAAAAAAATGGTTGTTTGCTACTGTGTTTTTTAGGGATAATTGTTAGGTTTTGGTGTGGCCTCTTTTTGTGGCCTTTTATAGTTGTACTTTTCAGTTTTTTTAAGTTGTACGGACTGTCAGCCACACAGAATTTTTGGTGTGGCAGGTTGCACAGAAAACGTGCTGACAACTAATTGAAAACATCTCAAAATGAAGAGTGGAACAACTAATAAGAAATGGAGGGAGTATTGTTTAATCAATAATAAACTCTCAAAAAATATTAATAATTATAGATAAATGGAATTATATTTATATTTACTAGCATTCCATGGCCGTGTCGTGTTTCCACCCTGTCGTATAAATAATTCACATAAAGATTCCTAACAAAATATTCCTAATTCACAAAACTAAATGCTTCTTCGAGAGATATGGTAGGAATTACATCATAACTTCTTCACGCACATCGCAAATTGTATCCCGGGAGATAAGGAAAAAAAAGGGAAGAAACATTTACACTAGATAGATGACTACTAAAAATAGAAATGCAATAGTACAATACCAGGCCACTATTGTATTACAGAAATTAACACACGAGAGTGTTTGAGTAATAGACTATCATCCTATTATAACTTTATAAGAGGTAAGGATACATTAACGCATATGAGGACCATAGATAGCTGAGAAATGATAAATGTTGTCTTGTGCACCATTCATCATGCAGCCCATGGTGGGTCCCACATGCCAAATGGCATTAATTATTATTATTATTATTATTATTATTATTATTATTATCATTATTATTATTATTATTATTATTCTTTTTTTTTTTTTTGCAAACCAAAGTGTGAAATATGACAAAATCATACTATGATAAGATATGATTAAATAAATCAAGAATATGACAAAATCACACTAAGATTGATGATTTTTAACCAAGGATATGATAAAATGAATCAAGGATATAACAAAAATACACTATGATAGGATATGATTAAATGAATGAAGGATATGACAAAATCACACTAAGATTGGTGAAAATGAACCAAGGATATGATAAAATGAATCGAAAATATGACAAAATCACACTATGATTTGAAAAAAAAAAGTCAAATGAATCGGAACCCACCATGGTGCTGCATTCTGAATGCAGCACTAGGCTACATCTATCACTACTCATAGATAGCTCAGGAAAATGGGGAACCTGATGCATTGTGTTTTCCCTTTAATCTTTCCATCCATCTCTTTCTTCTTAATTCTTGTGCACACCATCTATTGCGTGCAACTATTAAAAAATGGATTATTAAGTATATAATGCTTCCTCTATTCTCTTTTATTTACTTGCATCCTTTTTCTTTTTTGGAAGTATCAAATTACATGCATCTTTTCTATTTTTAATCAATATATTCTCTCTACTTTTCTTGTACATGTGGGTCCCATTGCTTTCTTTCTCTCCTTAAATATTCTGCAATTTAGGTTGGATGCGACTAAAGGAGAATGAAGGAAGTATTTTTTTTGGTGCTAAGAACGGAGGAAGTATTACTAATATATTTTAAAAATTTGTACATATAAATTAACTGTTGTTGTCATGGTTTCATTATATTTTTATGCGATTGAATCTCGAACAAATATAATATAAGACTATATTACTTTAATTGACTGATTATCTGCATCATCGTATAAACATTATGAACTTAAATTATTATGCAATGAATTCAATTAAAAATGCTTTTTAAGATATAAATCTTTTTTTTTAAAATTTTGGATGAATTAGTTAATGGTAGTAATTGATTGATAAATTTTGATTTTACTTTTTTCAATTTAATGAAACTTTTTTTTTTATAATTGACAATAATTTTTTTGCTAATTTAAGTTTGACTGAAATATTTGATACATATATCATATTTAGTTATTTTTTACCTTATTTAGTATGGTAAATTAGAAATGTAAAATATTTTTCTAAGTTTTACTTTTACCTTTTTCTTAGGAAAAATTGTCAACAACTACCCATTTTTTTGTCACTTTTGAAAACAACTACCCAGATTGTTTTTTATTTAAAACAACTACCCACTTTTTATGTTTTGTTTGCGAATCATTACCCACTTTCAGAATTTGAAACTTGCGGAAGGCATAACTACTTGAAAAAAACTTCAAATCACGTGATTCTTGAGCCTATTTCATGTATTTTTCTGAGATCTACAACTTTTATGAAGGAACAATGTCCAAAAAAACAGATGGATAGATGAGAAAAAACTAAAAACTAAGTGTGACGAGGTTTGGATGGTTGAGTTGTTTTGGTGGGTGTTGGGTGGTTTTAGAGGTGGGAAACAACAAAGTTAGGTGATTTTGCAATTGGGATGCCACGTTGGGGTGGTTTGGGGTGGTTAATAAGGTGTTGAGTGGCCAAAATCCAAAAGTGGGTASTGATTCGCAAACAAAATTGAAAATATGGGTAGTTGTTTTCAATAAAAAACAATCTGGGTAGTTGTTTTCAAAAATGGAAAAAAAGTGGGTTGTTGTTGACAATTTTTTTTTTTATCAGGATCATTAAGGGTAAATAATTAACTTCAAAAGGGGACATCATTGCTCGCATTTCCCTATGTTGGATTCACTGCTTAAAATGTTGTGAAAAAAGGGGAAATAGGACACCAAATTGATTTTTATTGATCAATATTGCAAAAACTTTTGCAAAAATTTCAAATTACTTCGGTATGGAAAGTATTTCCCATGATACCGTCCACGTAGGATCGTTATGCAATTTTATTTTATTTTCAAATAAATTAGCTAAAACGCTACTGCTAGTAGCGAATTACTCGAGGAAATCGCTACTGCCAGAAGCGATGTTGCTTTTCAATAAAATTTGTTCAGTTCAAAACTTCATGTTAAAAATAGGAAAATTTGTCCATAAATGCCATAAAAATCTCACTTTTTGCGAAATACTGCCAGCATTCTAAAAAATTGTCCATAAATGCCATTACTTTGGGGTTTTTTTGTTGACCACTGCCATAGCCACTATTCTGACATTGACTTGGAATATTCCGGCGTTGACTGTCATATTCCGACGTTTGACTTATTTTTTTTTGCTAATTACTTCCTTTTTTCCCTATTTGCACCCCACCACCCTCAATCCCCATCATCTCCCTCTCTCCTCCATTATCAACACCCACCTCTTTCTCTCTCCTCCATTTTCATTCTAAACACCAAGCCCGACCCCTTTTCAAACTCAAGCAATCTGACTGCATTTCTTGTTTGACAAATTCAAGAACAATTCCCAAAAAAATTCGAACAAATTCGACAACCCCAAAAAAAAATCAAACAATTCTACAACAATTTGACAACCCCCAAATTCAACAACAATTCGACAATTTGACAACAATTCGACTACTCGCAGCCAAGAGAAACGCTAATTCGCGAGCAAGCCCCAATTCACGAYCKARTAGGTTGCCATTTCTCTTGGAATTCAACGACTTTCGTCTAATTTAAGTCGTCGAATCAGGCCGAGTTGGTGAGTTGTGGTGTCTACGCCTTTGCGGTGGCCTCCTTGGTGTCGCAAAATGGGGTGGGGTTGCAGGTGGATGAAGCAAAATTGGGGGGTGGTAGGAGGGAGGAGCGAGGTGAGAGGACGAGTTGTAGGAGGGAGTAGCGAAGTAGGGACGGTGGTGTGTTGTAGGAGAGAGGAGCGAATGTCATGGAGGGTGGCAATGGTGATGGAGGTGTGGTTGAGGGAGTATCAATGAAGAAGAAGAGTGGGAGGGGCTTCAATGGGGTGAAAATAGGGGGAAAAGAAGAAGAAAAGAAAAAATAGGAATCACGTGAGCAGCACGTGTTCATTTTGGCCGGAAAGTTGCGAGTCAACGCCGGATGGCAGTAGTCAACAAAAAAATGAGTCTTTAATGGCATTTTTTCGCAAAAAATCGCATTTTTATGGTATTTAAGGACAATTTTCTAGAATCTTGACAGTATTTCGCAAAAAGTGAGATTTTTATGGCATTTATGGACAAATTTTCCTTAAAAATATTAGGAAAATTCACTACTGGCAGTTGCGAATTATACCTAAAAGTCATTATTGACAGTAGCGACTTACTAGGCAAAATCATTATCACCAGTAGCGAGTTTCACTTATAATTCGCTACTGAAAAATAGCGATTTTGCCTATTTTTTTTTTTTTTTAAAAAAAAATATATCGATTCTACATGGACGGTATGGTGGAAAATATTTTGTGAAACAATGCAAGGTGGGAATTATGAATCTCATTTGCAATATTGATAGAAAAAAATGCCCCCAAGTTAAGGAATGAGCGACGTAGTCGAAAAACATGACAGGTAAGAGAGGAACTGGGCCTATTGACTTAATGACTTCATAGCCAATTTGTCATGCATGTGTTACCCTTGTGGGTTTGTCTTCGAACTTCGTCGGCTAATTCATGAACTAAATTCCGTTTGTGCATGCATGCATTCATTCATATAATGCAAAGCTAAATTACATACGGAGTACTAATGTGGTTTACTTTCAAATTATTGTTAATGAATTATACAATATTATCCACTTATATTTTGTCAATTATTTTTTGTTATTTATCATATTTTTTTAATACCTACTTTATCAAGTAGTGTTATGAATTTATAATATTTTCATAATAATAATTGTCAAAGCACCTGCTATTTACAAGTAGTGGCATGCTATTTTATTGGAGCGCTTTCCCTGAATAATGTTCTAATTTTTGCCAAATTCGTAAATATTACTTCAAGATTCTTAATTTCCATAATATTGTCCACGTCATCGGTTCATGCGAATTATTTTTTTAACGCTTGAGTTTAAAACCGCCATTGAGAATGACGGAATTGTTAATAAGTATAACCGCCAAACAGAATGGCGATTTAAGATACAAAACCGCTAATAGGAGTGGCGGTTTTGTATCTGAAACCCCCATTCAGGTTGGCGGTTTTGTATCTAAAACCGCCATTCTACGTGGCGGTTTCACCCATTTAAACCACCATTCTGGTTGGCGGTTTCATACATGCATCCAAAACACCTGCTAAAACTATACCAGTTTACCCATCCATAAATGACAGTTCTTGTACTCCAAGCATCAATATAACCTACAAAAGAAATTACAAACCTCATCAGCTCAATTATCCACTTATCCTCAACCATCGTGGTCCACAATAAAGCATATTCACACAAAGTAATGGCAAAACAAGAACAATTCCACAAAAAAAAAAAATACAAAGTACTTTACAAACATGTAGGAAACAGTGAAATGCAAAAGGTTTTGAAAAAGAAATAGGTACATTGCTTTTGTAAGCTTACATCAAAAGTATTAGTAACCCATAAATAAGGGAGTTATATATACGCCTAATGGTATTTTACTGGCTAAGAACTTCGCTTTCTTTTCCAAAAATACGAAGTAGTAGTACCCTCGGCTTCCTCTTGAATGTCATGTAGTTGACTCCTAATAGGAAATTTCTTCCTACTTTGATATGTGCGATATACTAGTGGTGGAGACTATACTTGACAGTGGTGGAGGGAGTAGAAGTGGTAGTGGTAGGTTGTGTAGGAGGTGGAGGTGGGGGAGGTCGTGGTGGTGGAGGTGGAGGGAGAGGTGGTCGTGGGGGAGGAAGTGGAGGCGGAGGACGTGGTGGAGTAGGAGGAGGAGGTGGTCGTGGAGGTGGTCGTGGGGGAGTAAGATGTCGAGGAGCTGGCTGTCGTTGCCTCTGTCGAGAAGCATTATTTTGTGGCGGTCAAAAAGCACAAGAAGACTACCCAATATGAGGTATGGTAGGTATAACAGTATGAGTCGGTGTCATGATGCTCATCATGGTTGCGCTCGGCTGGGAAGATGATTGTGGCCCACGATGGGGAATAAGGTGTGATTGCTCAACACTAGACAAGGTCTCACCGTAAATGAAGTGAGGTTCTGTATGGTCTGAACGAGAAATGGGTAAGCTAAGCCTTGTCATCTAGTAACTCTGCTGCAGTCTCCGAAGCATTTGACAACCTCGAATGTAGCTCCGCCACTGCTCGACCCTACACAACAAACATCGATTAAACGTTAATTGCCTAATAAAGTATGTGTAATGAATTTGTTTAACTTTTCTAAAGATGAAGTCTATACCAACACAAAGTTTGCAGTTGCTGGTTGATAGTGAGACAGGGCGCGTTGCTGTGTAGGCGGGATGATGATGAGTCTAGTAAACTAGCGATACCATGCCAGGTACTAATCCATAATGCCCAGGGAGTCAACCTAAGGTGTGCCTTGAACTACCAATGCCTCTCGTCGGCTCCACTCTTGCACATGTGCGTATGGAGTGTCTAGCCATCTAGTTGCTCTTATGTCTGCGATCAAGATTGTGAAGTTTGTCGTCCGTGTCAACTGGTGCGAGAATCGGCTGCTGCAAACCGAACTGGCGCATCACTCAATCCAGAACATGGAACTCAACAATTTCAAAACAAATGAGTGGTGCTCTAGTCCTCCAAATGTGCCTACCGAATTTGTAGATTTTTGGAAGCATGCTAAGTACTACGTCCTTGTACGACTGCCAGATCATCTATAATATGTATTTTAAGAATGTTACATGTTGTCAAGTATGCAGAGTATTTTTAAATGAGACTAATTTTATTTACTTATTTACTTGACTTTCTCGCTGATGGTCCAAAGCATCCCAATAATATGGAAGTCCTCTAGACATATGAGCAACAGTGAAATGAACGCGAACCCAACTATAGGATGAAACAAAAAAAAAAGACATTTTTGTTTTTAAGTTGCATGAAACACAAAATGAGATTAAAGGTTTTACCAAAAGAATCTTACTTGCATGCCAACGAGTCACCCTCACGCTGGTGCTGTGATCCTAAAATGGAGTCTACATCGATCTCCTCTGGGTCGACTCTAGCTGTCCAAATTTTTGGATGGCCTATGCTAATATGCTCCCAATTCCATAACTGCAACAACACCAATGCGCCTCCCATCTCTCGTGCACCTCCCCTAGATGCTCGACACAACTGTCTATAAAGATATGCAAGTATGGCAGAACCCCAATTGTAAGTCGAAGTTGTGTCCAAGTCTTTGAGTAACGACAAGTAATAGAGTGACACTGCATCTCCACTCTTATCACTGAATAAAACAAACCCCATCAAAGCAAGGGTGTAAGCTCAACAGTGGCGCTGAACCGTCACGTCATCTACTCCATCGGGTAGGTGTGCGAACTGTAATCGCAACCACCTCATCTTCAGGGTCGAACCCTATAAGACAAGCTTCTGTGTCTCATCATCCAGTCCGGGACATACCCTAAGAAGGTCCTCAACTAAACTTGACCAATCATCGCGCACAGGTCCAATAACCAGCTGCCCATGCACCCAGATTTCGAGAAAAACCTTCACATCTAGCAGGGTGATAGTCGTCTCCCCTACAACCAAGTGAAAAGTATGTGTCTCTTGTCGCCAACACTCAACAAGTGCAGTTATATACAGAAAAAACCACTACGCCTCACGTACTCCAACATATGCTCATCAACTACCCAGTCACAAGCCAAACCAAACATATGCTCCATGAATGAAATGACTTTATCCTCTCATTTGTTATGCCACACATCCTCACTCTTGTGGGTAGACTACAATCTCAAAACGGAAGGGTCACGTGGCCCCGGACGAAGAGCCACCGCCATGAGATCTCAATTAGACGAAAAAAGAAGGAATAATAAGTAATACATATCAATGAAATAATATTACAAATAATAATGTTCATATTATTATTAGTGTTATTATTATAAATAGGTTTACTAGACAAGCCTAGAAGGGCAAGTTTTTTTGTTATGCTCGGGTCGTCGACATATACTACAAGTCTTATTCACAAGATGCGGCTTGTTTGTTGTCTTCACACTGAAATGGAAACCACCGTCATGATGTGTAGACCATTTCTCGAAAGGAATCTTCGTAAGGTATCGACGAGCATCAATGTTATTGTTTCCAATTTTGTTCATGTAGTAATTAAATTTCTTCTTTTGCCTAGCATCAACCGCCTTTCTAAGCAGGATCTTGACATGGGTACTTTTAAATCTACTATTGATGTTCGAAGCAAGATGTCTCGTACAAAACCTGTGGAAGGCATGATGTTGTTCCCAACCGCTACCAATCTCATTCATAGATGCTAGAATACCCGCATGTCGATCTGATATAACATGGATTCCCTCTCTTTGGGTGACACAAAATCTAATACAAGCCATGAACCATGACCATTTATCGTTATTTTCACCCTCAACAACAGTAAAAGCAAGTGGGAATAGTTGGAATTAGCATCAGTGCCCATGGCAATAAGAAGAGCTCCTTTGTATCTATCATACAAGTGAGTTCCATCAATTGTAATTAAGGGCCTACAATGATGGAAACCATCAATTGAAGGCTTAAAGGCCCAAAACACACGATCAAATATACTCACAGAAGGATTTGTAGTCTCAATGAGCTGCCACTCGAAAACAGTGCCAACATTTGATTCCTTCAGAGCCTGTATGTACTTTGACAACTCGTCATATGACTCCTCCCAATCACCATGATTTTGATTGCCTTTTGATTTGCTGGCCAATTCAAGCTCTCTTGTAAGTAATTCTGAAGTGGAACTTTTCACTCACAATTTGAACAATTGTCTTGATCTTCAATTCAAAGAAGGGTTCACTCCAATTAAATCTAAAACAGCATTGCAAACAAACTCGAGGTTAGAAGGGCTTGTGATCAACTAAATCGCTTTCTCTAAACAATTGTTTGGATGTGGGCCATTGTACTTGACAATCTTGAATGTTGGAAGGGCTTCAACTTTGGTTGCACTAAGCCTCCAAGGACAAATGCATTGTGTTTCCCCCTTACATTCAACCACATATTTCTCTGAACCTCCACCACTCAAATTGTTTGATTTCTAGAAATGGAGTACGATTTGACGACATCTTTCAACTGTTGCAATGAGTTGAACTTCAGTCCAATTTGAAACTCCCCTTCAGAAGTAAAAGCGATCTTTCCTGACCAAGTCATCCATGATTGATGTGTGGTGGAATCAACTTGAGGAACCTCAATGAAATCTTGTGTTCGTGCACAATCTTTTATAGCCTTGTCATAAGCCTCAATCGAATCTTCATCATCATTTTCATCACTATCATTACCAAGATCGTCATTCTTGTACACATCAACATTGTTGGGATCTAAATAATTGAGGGAGGGGTAATGTTGATTTTGATTTGAGGTCCCCGCTTGTGTAGATTGATTGGGCGTAGAAAGCTCAAATAAGCGCTGGTTCACGAACTCATCATCAACAAGCATTCTAGTAAAGGAACCCATCCCCAAACTTTGACTCACAAGTGTATTGTGCTGAAATGATTGTTTAGGAACTTGTTGTATGAACAACTGCATTGTCATGGCAGAAGTTTGAGCGACTACAATCCACACGGCTCTCAAATAATTGTCACCATCTAAGGGAATAGCAACATATGAGCCAAGCATTGGATATCTCATTAGAACTTTCAAGTCCACTAAATTAGGGTCACTACTTACAACATTGTATAGTACGTTAAGAATTTCTAAGAATGACATCCGGGAATTGACTAAGGCGAATTGTTGATGCCCTCCCCTATACGATATGTCATCATTGCTTTGCAAAATTTCACCACCCCAATAACAATAAATGAGAAACTGAGATATATCCATGTTCTATCAACAGAATAATAAAAAAATAATCAACACAATTATCATAACACTAAGATTATAAAAGTTTCAAGTTAACTACTTGAAACAACTAATTATTGCTATACAATCTACGATGTCCAACTAATAATTTCAGTTAAATATACTGTCTTTTAGGCATAACAAAATAAGATATGCAGACTAAAATTACTAATATCACAATAACACAAGCACTTGTTAGATGAATTAACTATTGCCAATTCATCTTTAATTAACCAATAACAAGCATACAAGGTGGTACTAATGAGCCATATAATTGAACAAATAATCTCATAGCAATTGAAAAAATAATCTCAAAAATCGATCACATTCCCAAAACATGGTTCAATTTGAAATAAACTCAAAAATTACGTTAATCAAATACATTATTTCGGTTCAACTTGTAGTAAACAATTATATTCTCCTGAAATTCAGCAAATATATGATAATTCAGCCCAACTAAAACTTCCAAACAGCAAAACTCATAATTACAATAATTAAGAAAAAAGGGGAGAAATGACTAACTTCAATTGGCAAACACGAGACCAATTTGCTAGAGGAGAGGAGAAATGTTGTGCTGCTAGCGGTGCAGAGGTAACCAAATAGCGGCGGCCCAGTGGAAAGGCGCGAGACGTCCTCACGTCGCGACATTACTCCGAGAAAGGAAGGATAAATCAAGGGGAAAAATGGGGTGTCGAGAAAGGGATTTTGAAATTGTTGTGAGAAAGAGGGAACAAAGTGAGTGAATGTGAATGTGGAAAATGAATGACCCATTTCATTAATTGCAACATAACAACAAAATCACCAACTTAAATGCCGAGTTTCATAACTCGAAAATCGCCATTTGAGATGTCGATTTAATAGGTGAAACCGCAATTTCAATTAGCGGTTTTCTGTAAAACTCGGATAAAAAAAGGATTGCAAACTGGTGATGTGGACTGTATTTTGGGAATAGTTGAACCATATTCGTGGATTTGTAATTTTACGCAACATTTTAGTGGGAAACCGCTCATTTTATTGAGTGGGATAAGACCAGTCAATTGTGAATGTATTTTTGGTTTAGGGTATGATTATATGGCTATATACACATCATTCCCACTGCATATAGATTAATCAAACATGAAGTTCGTAACTATTCAAGAACTATGTATTTTTTTTACACATCATTCATTACTTTTACTTTCCTTGTAAAAACAAGATTTTGGTTACTTTTACATATACCAGATGCTTTAAAAAAATACCCCGTGTATTTTATAATGTTTTGTTTCCATTCCAGAAAATACACTCATTAAATACACCAACAAGCTTAGGAGAGCGAGTCCACTAAACATCCGAGGCTAAGTTTCAAAAGGTCCTTCAAATTAGTCAAGGTTACTGAACTAGGGTGGTACAACTCGTAATAACCCCTCTGATGCTTTAATCAATTCATGTACGGGAAAAACTAGTGAGAAGTAGAGAACAGGTACAAGCATATACTACTTTGGGCATTTGGAGTGGATGAAGTTATCCCAAACATGTGCTATTACCGTTGCTCTCGCTTTGCTTATATAATCGAGATCCCGGAAAAACTCATTACCAACTAACCATTGTATAACTCAATTTGCTAGATTCGTACAAGTCTTACCTGAATTTAAGTTTAGCATAGATGTCTTAAGTAACCATTGTAGCAAAAAAAGTTAATTATGATCATTAGAGTACTATTGGTAGCAACAAATTAATCCTAGGGTTTTTCTAAGGTATACTCTTGTGGTTTAGCGTTTTCCAAGGGCTACCCATGCTTTTTAAAAGTTATAAGGGATACCCTTAAATTACCAAACATTTATAAGTAATACCTATTCCCTAATTTAATCCTTAACCTTAGTTAATTTAAAAATTAGAAAAAAAATAAAACCCCAAAACTCTTTCTGCCTCCCACCAAGCACCATCCCTAACCCCTCCCCCCCTTACCTACGCACCTAGCCACTACAAACCCAGCCACCACACCGTGAACCAACCAACCTTAACCACCACGACGCCCACCACCACCTAGAGAAACCCCTAGCCAACGAACCCCGACACCACCAATTGAAACCTCCAACAAAATTAGCCTGCCAACACTCTACTCGAAACCCCTTGTCACCACCAATAGAACCCTTGCACAATCATTCGAAACCCCCTGCCACTATTCGAAACCCCTTGCACCCACCATTCAAAGCCCTTGCTTTACCATTCGAAACCCCATGCCACCACTAATCAAACCCAATCGAGCCTCCTCTGCCGCTTCTCTGACATCACAGCCGCTATTTTGAGGGTTAAGGGTGAGTTTCATGGGTGTTTCGAGGGTTTGGGGTTTGTTTCGTAGGTGGTTTCGAGGGTTTGTGGGTGGTTGTGGAGGCTGGAGTTGCGGCAACCAGAGAGTCAAAGCCGATCAATTGCAGTTGGTGGTGGCTGGATTTGCAGTTGGAGGAGTGATGTTGTGAGGGAGGATCGGAGGAGGGAGGGGGGAGGTGGTTAGGGGTTTTTTTTTAAAAAAAATTTGGTTTTTAATTTCTATTTTAAATTTAACTAAGGTTAATATTTTAACTAAGGGAGGGTATGACTTAGAAAGGATATCGAGCTCATGGGTATACCTTGGAACTTCTGAAAAGCATGGGTAACCCTTGGAAAACACCAAATCACAAGGGTATACCTTAGAAAAACCCTTAATCCTATGTTCAGATAACAATCAAGAGAAAAGAGGAAAAGAAGATAGAGAAAGGGATGAAGATATTTACAATATTGGGGTAAATATTTGCGGGAAGGATGGGGAGGGAGAGGGAGGTATTCATTTTTTCTTACTATTTAACAAATTTAATCTCACCAAATTTAGATAGATTTGGAAAATGCACCTTATTTTTCCCGTTTTTGTCTCTTACCTTCCCTTCCATCTCTCGTGTCCTATATATTTTCTTTTTGTTATCTAATTAACATAGAGTAAGAGTTATTATTAACAAATACAAAATTATGAATGGGTGATTTTACATGACAAATTAATTTATAGTCAAAACAACTCAAGGCTTTGTTTGGAATTTAGATAATAAAATGAGAAGGAAAAGAAATAGAGGATGATGAAAGGAAGGAAGAGGGAGGAATGGGTGGTGAAAATAGTGAGTTTTTCCTCTCGATTACTTAATTGTTAGCAGCATCAATTTTTTTACAAATTAAATCCTCAATTTCTCTCCCCTGTTTCTTCTTCATTTATTATCCAAATGAAGGAAATTTCATCTCTTCATTTCAATTCACTTCCCTCACAAACCCCTCCATTATTTTCTTTAATCCAAACAAGGTGTAATGTTCATTTATTTTACTTTTTTTTGATTTATTCTATATTTAATATCTGGGCTGTGAATGAAAAAGATCGCACATGTCATCCTCCCCTTCTACCCTTTTTTTAATTTTTTTGTCTTTTTTATTTTTTCCCTTTTCCCTTATAATTTTTTTACTATATGTTCCTGTTCAAGGAACTTACAAAGAAAACGACAAAGTAATGAGGTAAAATAATGACTGGGGATGATAGTTGACATGTACGTGTCTGCCGTCTACGTCCTGTGAATGGACACTGGTCTCTTCTGGCTAACCTGCAAAACAAGAAAAGGTTACTGGCCCGGAGGGTTGACCCAGGAAAGCCCCTCCGATGCTTAAGTCAGCAAGGAGACTTCCAAGACTAAAGGTCAAGCAAGCTCGAAATTAACACTAGATTGTACTTGGTGGATTCAGAATTAGATGCCTGGAATAGGCTCACCAACTCCCTTTTTATAGGGTTTGGTGAGGTCATGCTTGGTTATTTCTCCAATGTGGGACAAGTATTATATTCAAGCAAAGTGGGGCAAAAGTACAACGATTTACTGTGACTTTGTTAAAGTGCCCTTTTTTGTTGTTACTGTACGAACCTACCCTTTTTGGGTGCCCTTATTACGTGGATGTGTGAGCCCCACTTAAGTGGGGCCCACCAGATGCCATGTGGCGCCTGGTAATTGGGTAGGGACAATTAGCCCCACGCTTGATACTTATACCGAGGTTCGAGGGAGGTTAGGTGTGAAGCGGAATAATCATGCTTGACCCCCTCGGTTAGGGTGTACGACTCTCGAGCCTATAAAACTAAGGGTACCCATTCAGGGATTTACTCAAGAAACCGCTCAAGCTTCTTGCTCGAAGGTCACAGACCAACGACAATGCCGAAACGGTGCCCCCGATGAGAGGAAGGTCACTTAGGTTGTCACGCGTTTTTAACTTAAGTAGAGTTCCTCGGTAAGGGGATTTGGAGGACGGGACATTTCTTAGGAGGAGGTTCAGTCAGGGACTAATGATTTCCCATGTTAAACTGAGTCCTGAACCCCGAAGGTATTTTACCCAGCTAGGGGCTAATAAGCCCCTTGTTTGCCGAATTTGAATAACAATGAGGTTTGCTCGGTTTGGGGCTAATAAGCCCCATGCTGCCTGAGTGTTGAGCATCGGGAATTTTTGCTCGGTCAAGGGCTAATAAGCCCCATGCTGACCAAGTCCCTAGATCCGAGGGCCTTCACTTATTCAGGGGCTAATAAGCCCCAAATCGGGCAAGTGCTGGGCCTCGAGGAGGACTGGTGATAACTTTACCTTTTAAGATGATCCAGAGGGTGCTAGCCCCGGGAAAGGGAGAACATCCCCTTAGATCCCGAGAATACTAGCCCCGAGAAAGGGAGGACATTCCCTTGGATCCCGAGGGCACCAGCCCCGGGAAAGGATGAGTTGCTCCTTGGATCCCGAGGGTGTAAGCCCCGGGAAAGGAATGGTTGATCCTTAGATCCCGAGGGTGCCAGCTTCGGGAAAGGAAGAGTTGGTCCTTTAATCCCTAGGGTGCTGGCCCCGGGAAAGGAAGAGTTGATCCTTAGATCCCGAGGGTGCCAGCCTCGGGAAAGGAAGAGTTAGTCCTTTGATCCCGAGGGCGCCAACCCTGGAAAAGGAAGAGTTGGTCCTTTGATCCCGAGGGTGCCATCCCCGGGAAAGGAGGATGTCGAACTTCGGAGAAGATGTTTAGTTGCGTTTTGGTTTTGTATAAGTGTGATAGCTCAGGAAAAATTTTCTCTTTTCCCAATGAGAAGGGATGAACCTGGACAGGTTTCCTTGTCCTTTTACCATTAAAGGTAATACCTGACGTGTCAAGGTAACTGTTCACTTTCCTTTGCGTATATAATAGTAACTTTCATTTCATTTTTCACACTTTCCATTTCTAAACTTCACTTCTCTCTCTAAAAATTTACTCTCTTCTCTCTCTAGAGATTTTACTCTCTTCTCTCTCTAGAAACTCTCTCTTCTCTCTCTAAAGGGTTTTCTTTGGAGCTTCTCTCTCTAGGGCAATAGTGTCTGGTGGAGTACTTGGAATCACTGAGGAAGTACGTTCTCATCTCCCTAGTTTTCCCAATTTAAGGTACGTAACCCTTCTAAACTTCTTGACTTAGGTTTTTTTGTATATTGCATGATGTCCGACTTCCCTTCTGATTCCGAGCATGGTAATAGTAGCCCGGTATACTCCCCGGCCCAAGGTTTAGTATTTTCTAATCTGAATCTTAGTATTAGTGTAGCTTCTAATGAACTTCCCGAACTAGAGCCCATAGGTGATTTGCCCGAATCAGACTTAGATGATATGCCTGAACTTGAGTTCGTAGATGACATACCCGAGCTTGAGCCTATAAATAACTCTTTTGAATTAGGACTTGTAAATAACCCTCTTGTACCGGCTATTGTAGATAATCCCCCGGTGTAGGAGTACGTGTATGACCTTGTAAATGGGATCCCGTATCTAGACAATGCCATTTTACCCGATGGAGCTACCATGTCGAGTGTAGTCTATGACCAGCACATATTGGATGGTATCCCGATCCAGACCCCACCCCTGACCCCCGAACATGAGGGAGAGGAATTAGAGGAATTAGAGGGAGATCACTGTTTGTAGGAATAAAGGGAATGACTATGCCTAGTTTCTGATGTATTGATTTATTGCATGGTTTTCCRCCTCATTCTCTTGTCATTTTAGATGATTTTGGCCTCCTAAAGGCCTTGTTGCTACTAATATTGTGCGTTTAGTGTTTTGATTAGTTTCAGGATCTTTTCAATGCTTTTGGATCGGATTTGGGCTGATTAGAAGTCACTACAGAGCTTTGAGAGGAGTAGCAAGGAGCTAGGAGTGGAGCTATGGACATATGCTCACTCTTTTGGTCATAAGTCAAGTTTCGTATGTCGGATTAGTGTGATTCAAGTTGCATTGGAAACTAGACTTCGAGAGATTCGATTTGATAGGTCATATGCCTAATTTAAACAACCAGAGCTCGAGATATGGCCTTCGGAAGATAGCCCAACGAGTCTGCCGCGTATAGACCTCAAACCGATCGGTTTGACTTAAATCGATCGGTTTAGGGTCGTTTTTGCCGATTGAATTATTCTCTTTTAGGCTGATTTATTGAGGGATAGGATATTCTTTTGAGAGGCTCATTTAATTGAGAAAACAAGAGTATTTAAGAGGAGAAATCCTAATTTGTAAAATATCTTTTATTCTATTATTCTAGTTTTATCAGAAATACAGAGAACTCAATTACGTATTATTAAACCCTAGTTTTTGGCTTTTCAATAGAATTCAATCATTCAATCATCAATTGCAATCCTTCTTTTGGTAATTAATTCTTCCTTTAATTCGTTTTCTTATTGCTTTCAATTGTTTATGCTTTTGATTATTGCTTAGAATTGTTTTAGGGTTTTTATTATTGTTTTGAATTGCTCTTTGCTTTAATTATGTTTTTCCACATCACAATCATCATGCTTAATTCAACTATGAGCGAGTAGTCTTATTTCTAGAGCGATTGGGGATCTATAGCAGTATGATTGTTTTATAATTGGTTGATGCAATTCATGGCTTGGCTTTTAATCAAATTCCTATTAGAATGTTATTCATGTTAATCAATTTCGTATTTCATAGGGCCCGACTTAATTGCTTAATCTGATTAGTCACAAGTCTCTAGATCTAGCGATTGAGACTTAGAACAAGATCAACATCAATAGGTTAGAACGAGACTTTCCTAGGTCGAGAGATACAGTTAGGAGTAGTTCTATGGTTTAATTGGTTCGAGAGAGCTTTAATCCTGTTTGATTATGCCATGTTATGAATTGTTGATGCCAATTTGTTGTCAATTACTGCTATAATGAACCATAGCTCTAGATTCTTTTATCATATAGTTAATCTCTTCTGTTAATCGTAGTCATTAGTTTTAGGTAGTCTTAATCACAAATCAACGTTTCTCTTGCTAGTTTAGATGCTTATATTCAATTAATCAGTAGTTGTCGTTTCCTCGTGGATACGATCCTATTACCACTAGCTGCAGGTTAGTTTAATAGGTATTTTTGATAGGTGTGCGACAAGCTTGTCAGTTTCTTCGTAAATTTGTAGATAATACGGTAACTTATAAAATTGGGATAATGACTGGAGCTTCTACATCTGGTCAAGATGTCCCGGACAACGAGAGAGGACCGGGATCCTTCTCCATCGAGAGGCACTATCAGCAGCGGGTGCTGAAGGAGCTGCATTTCTGGGAGAGTACCAAGTACTACCTTTCTCCTCCCGATCGGTACATTGCCCCGGAGTTTGATCAATCGATCATTACTCCTCCTCCGAGCCAGTGGGAATTTACCGAGGCCATTTGGAGATGGATCTTCGGTTTCCACTCGACGCCTTCATCCCGGTCATATTAGATAGCTACAACCTTGCCCTTCATAACTTGATGCCTAATTCCATTGAAAACATAGTAGCCTTTCTTTCTGTGTGCAACTAGATGTAGAGGCCCCCTAACCTGACTCTGTTTTGAAGCATTTTCAAACTATCTGAGTGTCAGGGAGAGCTTTATGGCCGAGGGTGGTGGATTTTCCAATGCCGGAAGCCATATAAGGTATTGGGTAGGACTCGGTCGAGCTGGAAGGGCTTCCGTCGAGAGTTTTTGTTTGTATATAGGCCTACGGCCTGGGATTTTCCTCGGATTAGGACACTTAACCGTCCTAACTTGGTTTTAAATTACAATGTTCCACCAATGAACATATCTGAGGGCTTGGTTGCCTTCTTTTTTCTAAGGGAGAAGCAATGGGTGAACAATGAGCCTTATGCTCTTCCCGACCTGATCAAGGACTGGCTACCCGATTGTGACATCTTGCAGAACGAGCATTATTTGGCTATGTGCCGTCTGAGCCAGAAGATGTCGCCTGGTAGGGTCCTTCTTCGGGTTTCCCGATGCCTCAACCATATCTTTCTTGCACAATTTATTTTACCTATAGATGTGAACTTACTGGCTTGTGTTATTAATGCAAAGGCTGGAAGATTGGGCAACCTTGAGATGGTCGAGATCCTTGACGCTGAAGACTTCCTGTTTGCTGGCCTGGCAAATGAGATGCAGGCGGGAAACCTCTCGATCCCTGGTGCTCTTAATGTAAGTCTTTCATCATTGCTGAGCCATAAAACTTTGCCATTTTGTTCTCTTCATTTTTAGTGTTTTTTTTATAACTCTGCTGCTCGGTTTGTAGAATTCGAAGAAGAAGGTATCTTCGGAGATGGAAGGGGTTCAGGAGAACGACCCGGAGCAGGAGCATCCCCATGTTTTTCCCACTGGGCCTACCTTGGTGGATAACTTCGATAACTTTGATCCGAGTCTTAACATCGACCTTACTGATGATGTTGTGACTCCATATCAAAGGAAGCGGCCCCAAAGGGACTCAAAGGCTAGCCCGTTAGTTCCCCTCACCCAACTGGATGACGAGGGGAAGCAGAAGAGGGCCCAGGCAACCCTCTCGGAGGTGGCCCAGAAGAAGAAGCTCGTCGATGGTGGTAAGGCCGTGGTCGACGCCAGTTTTGCAACTCCTGAGGGCCGAAAGTATAAGATCAAATTGGGTCGGGAGTCCTTTCAGACCGGGGTTGACCATGCCATGGGGAAGCTGGAGTCTGCTGTCTTGGCTGTGATTCCTGGTCAGTGGCCTACATTACGCCAGAAGTATGACGAGCTGATGGCTCAGGAGCTTGCGGCCTTACAGGATAGGAGGTCGAAGCAGGCTGCTCAAGCTCGACAGGAAGCTGCTGCAAGTGCTATTACAACCGTTGCTGCTGCTTCTACCACAACCGTTGCCGCCGCTGGTTCTTCAGGTCAGCCAGCCATTCAAGCTGGCCAGGGCTTGGGGCACTCTTCTCAGGCCAAGGAGCAGGAGGACGATCGTGAACACTCTGCGAGCTCCCCCGAGTAGCTTCCTCAGCCATTCTTTTTATTACTTTTCTCTGCTAGTCATGTTCTGACCAAAATTTGTAATTTGAATTTTGATAAGTCTTATTAGTCAGTGTAGATTCCCGACTTTTGTAATTGAATCTTGCAGTCTCGCTAGCTGAGCCTGGCTTTATTTATGAACATTTGACTTTCTGTTTCTTATTCTGAGTGTCTATACTTGTTTCTGCTTTGCATTATTTTATTCTTGTCTTCAATTTCTCGATCGTTTGTACTTGTGTTTTCAATTTGCTAAGCCTTGCTTTTTCTCGAGGGTTTGTATGTCTACCTTCACCTTGATGAAGTGCCTTCGAAACATATGTTGCCCCGAAGGTAGACATATATATCCCCGAGACTCATGACTTGGTCATTTGTGTGTACCATAATGTGCAAAAAAGAAGACAAACATTGAAGGAAGACTTTTCTTTATTAATGCCTTTTTATTACAACGGGTGTTAGTCATAGCTAAGTTGACTGAACACTGCTCGGTCAGGGGATCCGGCTAGGATGTCCTGACAGAGGGCTATGTTGTTTTACAGCATTTGAAAAATAAGAGAATAAAAATCCGGTAAGTCTTGACCTTCAGAGGTAGTATTTGCGTAGGTTGTCAACATTCCATGGCCGAGGTAGGGGCTTGCCTTCGGTATCCTCGAGCCTATAGGTGCCAGGTCGAACCATGTCAATTACCCGATAGGGGCCTTCCCAGTTAGGGTTGAGTTTGTCGAGGGTATTTCCCTGACCTATTGCTTCAAATCTTCTTAACACCCAGTCTCCGACACGAATTTCTCGAGTTTTAACCCTTTGATTGAAATACCTTGTGATTTTCTGTTGGTAAGTGATGGACTTCAGCAATGCATTGCCTTGGGTCTCGGGTAACAGGTCGAGATCGATCTTTTTGAACTCCGCATTCTGGTCATGATCATAGAAAGTGACCCGAGGGGAGAGTACTTCGACTTCAACTGGTAGGACAACTTCACTGCCATATACTAAGGAGAAGGGTGTATGGCCAGTGGCCTCCTTTGATGTTGTTTGAGCTGACCATAGGACCCCGGGAAGTTTGTCGACCCAGGTGACTTTCGATCCATCCAGCTTGGTTTTGATTCCGCGAAGAATGACTTCGTTGGTAGCCTCGGCTTTACCATTAGTTTGAGGCTTGTGAACTGAGGTTGCTTAGATGCTGCTGCCGAATCGAGCGCAATACTCCTTAGTTGCTTCATTGACGAATTGTCTTCCATTATCGGTAACAAGTACCCGGGGTATCCCAAACCAAGTAATAATATTTCTCCAGATGAACTGTTGAACCTGCTTCTTGTTGATGGTTGCCAAAGGTTCAGCTTCTATCCACTTGGTGAAATAATCCACTGCAACGATGATGAACTTTCTTTGCCCCGAGGCTTGTGGAAAGGGCCCTAACAAGTCCATGACCCACTTGTCAAAGGGTAGAGTGGGTAGTACGGCTAAGAGTTAGTTGGCTGGTCGGTGAGGCACCGAGCCATTCTTTTGGCATTTTTTACATTTTTGGACCAGGTCATGTGCTTCTTACTTGAGGGTAGGCCAATAATACCTGGCTCGAAGCACTTTCCCAGCCATTGTTCTTGCTCCTTGGTGACTTCCACAAGCGCCCTCGTGGATTTCCCGAAGGATGTAATCACCCTCGTCGAGGGTGACCCATCGAAGTAGGGGATGGGTGTAAGACTTCTTGTATAACTTGTCGTTGTGCCACTCAAACCATCAAACTGAACTTGCGAGCCTTGACAGGGCAACTACTTGGTGATTTTCGGATCTAGGGACGTGAATGATAAAGAATTGTTGGAATTTCTAAGAGAGCTCATTGACTTTGTTCAAGTACATCTTCGTTCCATCTTCCTTGGCCTCGAAATCCCCGGTGATCTGACCGACCACCAACTGGGAGTCTAACTTCATTGTTAAGGACTTAGCCCCTGCTGCCAAGCACACCTGCATTCCGAGGATGACTGCTTCATACTTAGTTTCATTGTTTAACGTAGTAAACCCGAACATGAAAGCATACTCCAATTTTTCACCCTGATCAGTTTTAATGAGTATCCCGACTCCGTTTCCTTATTTCGTTGCCGAGCCATCAACGTACACCTCCCAGCTCGCAGATTTCGTTGGTTGTGAAGGACGATTGGAGCATTCCACTATAAAATCGGCCAAGGCTTGTGCCTTGATAGCCCGACTGGGCTCATATTTGAGTCCGTATTCTGCAAGCTGATAAGACAATTCAGTCATCCGATTGGAGTGGTTTTTGCCCTCGATGAACTTCCTGATGGGTTGTCCGGTTAGGACCTTTATAGGATGAGTATGGAAGTAGGGCTTCAACTTTCTGCTGGCTATGACCAGAGCATAAACCAACTTCTCGACTTTCGAATATCTAGACTCAGCGCCCCTGTAAGCGTGGCTCACAAAGTAGATTGTGCTAAGCCTTGTCTCTTTCGACAACCAAGACTGCGCTGAGGGCGTATTCTGAAATAGCCAAGTAAACATAGAGTGGTTCTCCCTGCAAGGGTAATACCAACTTCGGCATGGCAGATAGGTGTTGCTTGAGTTGTTGGAAACCTGTTTCTGCTTCTTCATCCCAACTGAAGGTGGGTCTTTTAAGGGCTTTGAAGAAGGCAAGGCTCTTATCAGCCGATCATGACCAGAACCGACCCAATGCAGCCATACAACCAGTGAGCCTTTGCATCTCTTTCACTGACCGAGGGGACTCCATGTTGATGATGGCCTGAATTCTATCCGGGTTTGCTTCGATTCCTCTTTCATCTACGAGGAAACCGAGGCACTTGCCTCCCCGAACACCGAACACACACTTTTTGGGATTCAGTTTCATATTGAATTTTCTGAGGGATGAGAAGGCGTCTTTGAGAACTGAGACGTGATCTTCCACTTTTCTTCTTTTGACTATCATGTCATCGACATATATTTCAACATTCCTATCGATTAGACCCTTGAAGATTTTGTCCACTAACCTCTGTTAGGTAGCTCCCGCATTCTTGAGGCCGAATGGCATCACTTTGTGACAAAAGACCCCTTGTCTAGTGATGAAAGCAGCGTGGGGTTGGTCGTCTTCGGCCATCGAGATCTTATGGTACCCCTTGTCTATGACCGACCGTTAAATCGACTAGGGCATCGATCTTTGGCAGGGGGTAGTCGTCCTTTGGGCATGCTTTATTGAGATCGGTGAAGTCAACGGACATGTGCCAGGTTCCATTTGGTTTCTTGACCAGCACTACATTGGCCAACCAGTCCGAGTATTGGCATTCTCGGATGAAGCCTGCTTCAAGTAACTTCTTGATTTATGAGGCGGCAGCTTCGTTCCTCTCTTGCCCCTAGCTTTTTCTTCACACTCCGAGACCCATCCTTGATGCTGAGCTTATGCACCACGACCGAGGGGTCAATGTCAGGCATTTCTGTGGCAGCGAATGCGAAGACATCACAAAATTCTTTCAAAGTGGAAACTATATGTTCTTGAGTTTTAGGAGGGAGAGATTTCCCGACCTGGACAGTGTGTTCCAGGTCGTCATTAATTTGCACTTCTTCGTTGGCCTCTGCTGGTTGAGACCGATTGTAGCGTTTGATATTTTCGCTGAGATATACAACTAGCTCGGTGAGGGCGTCCTTCTGAGGGGGATCCTTTCGCTTTTGTCCGATTAAAGGTTCAGGGTCAACATTGCGGAGACTATTCACGTAGCAGTCTCTGGCTGAGCGCTGATTGCCATATAACCGACCGACGGCTCCTGAATCAGCCTCATATTGGAGCAGCAACTAATAGGTGGAGATTGATGCTTTTACCTTGTTGAGAGTGGGCCTGCCGAGGATGATGTTATAGGGGAGGTCCATGTCTACGACGGTGAAGTACACCTGGGTCGAGCGGGCCAAGTCCTTCTCCCCGACCCTGACAGGAAACTTCATGATACCTTCTGGGTATGTTCTCTTTCCGTTAAAGCCGACCAGTGGATAATCTGATGCGACTAGGTCAGACTTGGAGTATTTCAATTTCTGCAGGCAGTCCCAAGTGATGATATCTGAGGAGCTTCCGCTATCAATGAGGACTCTCTTCACCCGAGCATTGGATACTTTGACTTCCACTACCAGGGGATCATCATGGGGTATGGCAATAGGTTTAGCCGAATTATCGTCAAAGACCATTGCTGGGCACTTGGGAGGCACCTCACCACCGACCTTCAAAACTTGGTGGGTGAGATCCTCCATGTGACGCTTCCGTCCCCGATTGCTAGGTCCGCCTGAGGCATGTATTCCCGAGATCACATTAATAGTATGCATAGTCTCATTGCTAGCTTGATTCTAGTCCTCTTTTCGTTGAGTATGGCTCTGTTCTCGGGGTGTCCTTCTTCCTGAGGTACCGATTCAACTTCCGTTCATTAGCAAGATGATCAAATTCTTGTTTCAACTCTCTGCAATCTCGGGTGGTGTGCCCACACTCCCGATGGTATTCACACTAGAGGTTTTTCACTACAAAAAAACTCGATTTTAGCGACTGCCTAAAATCGTGTTAGCGACTGAAAAATTAGTTGCTAACTGGATTTAGCGACTGAGGCGACCAAAAAAGTCGTAGTCACCAAAAGACTAGTCGCTAACCAATTTTAGCGACTAACTTTTTGGTAGTCGCCTTTTTTGCGACTACTTGGCGACTGATTTAGTAGTTGCTAAAAAGGCGACTGAAAAAGTTTGCTGGCGACTGAAATGGTAGTTGCTAATTAGGCGACTGAAAAAAGTTTGTTTGCGACCAATTTGGTAGTTGCTAATTGGCGACTGAACTAGTGTATTGGCGACTGATTTGGTAGTTGCTAATTGGCGACTGATCTAGTGTTTTTGCGACTGATTTGGTAGTTGCTAATTGGCGACTGATCTAGTGTTTTTGCGACTGATTTGGTAGTTGCTAATMGGCAACTGAACTAGTGTATTTGGCGACTGATTTGGTAGTTGCTAATTGGCGACTAATGTTTTGTTGTTTGCGACTATTTATTCAGTCGCTAATTTGGGAGACTAGATTTATAACATGGAGACCACTTTGCTAGTCGCCATATTTATCGACCGATACTTCAGTCGCTAAAACTGGAAATCGAATACGATAAATACTATAATAGAGACTCCCTAATAATTTCAAAACAAATTGTTCAATACACAGATTTGTACCAAAATCTGCAAAAATCAAATATTATACTAAGTACTAATATTTCATTACACAAAAGTCATCCATACTTGTTAATTGAATTGTTTGATCATATACAAAAACAATCACCACTAGATATAGCTAGCCAAATTTGTGCAAAAACAACCATTCCCATCATACTAGCCAATAATATACAAAAACTATCAAAAGTTAGCTTCTTAGTAATGGATGTGCAAAAAATTACCCATTTAGTATTAGTAGTTACGGTTTTTCAACAAACAAGCATCTTAATCTTGATTTTCATTTTGTAAGCGAAAAGGTGATATTAAGAACCTTCAATCAATTGGCAATTGGAGCACCATTCATCTTTTGTGACATCTCGTACACCTTCTTTTGCAATATCAAGAGGTGATACTTATAGTCATTTAACTCCTTCTCCCATAGAGCCTTATCTTTCTCATGTGCTTCTTTAGTAGCTTGAGCAAATTTCAAGCTTTCCTCCGCCGCCTTTTTGCTTTCCTCTGCCATCTTTTTGCTTTCCTCCGCCACCTTTTTGCTTTCCTCTACTTGAGTGCAAAATTGAGAAATCAATGATGATGAATGAAATTGATCTGAATTGCTTGTTTTAGTTGTCTTGTAAAACATTGAGGACGCACTACCTAAACCATAAACTTTGCCCTTCTTTTGACCACCGACAACTTCCAAGAAGACATCATCAGGTTCTTTTTGAACTCCTTGCTTTTCATAATCAGCAATTTTTTCCTCATAATCAACCTTTCACAAAGTAAAAAAATCATAAATTAAAGAATGAAAAAGTATAATGGGATACAATGATACTGGAATATGCAGTACAGAGCTAATAGTTATGATAATAATTATGATTTTGAATAATACAAATAGTAAAAACCAAACAATGGTTAATGCAAGGTGTGAATTTTGGTTGAATTTGCATACACTCTGGTGTTATTCATTATATTTTTTTAGTTGAATTTGCATTATAATGCCGATATTATTTCATTCTCAATTTTGTTTGTTCCTAGTGTTATTCCTTAATTTTTTTTTTACTAACCAAATTCATTGTCTGTATGAAAACTATAATGTGTTATTCATGTCATTGTTATAAGTGTAACTTCTTTATCTTTCATCAATTGTTTAGGTCTAAGCATGTCAGCATTATAAAAAGTTACTCTATGAAGTAGTTTGCATATTCTTTAATGTGCTTCTAACACACAGTGGCCATGTCTACAAGTTGGTAATCAGTAGAGGCACAATGAAGTCTGTTGTGGAATACTTCTATGAGACCTATGGTTTTGCTATTCAACACACACTATGGCCATGTCTACAAGTTGGTAATCAGTAGAGGCCAAATTATTTACCCATGGAGGTTGTTAACTGTGTAAAACTGTAATACATCCAAATACTATTATTACTTACCAGAGGAGACACAAGAAGGCAAAGGGAGCAGCAAAAGTAAGTGGAGCAGAAACAGATAGTGGAGCAGAGCGAGGCAGAGGAGATTGGTCACACCAAAAAGGCTAGTCAGTAAAAGTGGTTAGGTAGCAGTACAACAAAAAGAGGGCTGTTGAGTATCCTCCTTGGGATTGAAGTAGTATATTAGCTAACTCTGTAGTTTTATTATGTATCCAGAAAATAGTGTGTTAAATTGGAGAGCTTGAGACCTCTCGAAAGTCTCTATTTTGTATCTCAATATTCTGCTAAGCAATCAAAGAGTTAGATAATTATTCCCTTGATTTATTTATCGTCTTTGAGAATTGGTCAGTGCGTTCCAAAAACCTTCTATTAGCTGTGATGATTTGACATTCTAGTCTTGTAATCTTGTTATTTATTGCCTAATGGTTGTTTAATGTACAGGTGTGCAAGATTGTTGAGGGTCAGCGGTACTCCAAGAGGTTGAATGAAAGACAAATCACAGCCTTGCTGAAGGTGACCTGTCAGCGTCCCCAAGAAAGGGAGCGTGACATTGTCCAGGTTTGTCKCACAGTATCCATTTTTCTGTTTTCAATTTATACTTCCTCTTTTTCTAATTGTTTGCCTGTTRGCTTCGTGCCTCAACTGAATGTGTTTTTMWAGCTTAGTAATGTTTTAGCTTTTATCTTTCTTGTTAGAACTAAACCTACGTTCACAAGTTATGGTTAAAGGCACCCTTTGTTTCGTTCCTGTGTAAGAGGCATTATTTTCCAAAATTCTGTTCGATTTGCACAGGAAATAAACTGTCTAGTAACTAATAACTGTGATAGAAGTCTCAAGCTTAAGATTATTGGTTTTGCTTTCCCAGCATCTCACTTCATTATTGTTACCGCCTTGGGATTATGGCATCTTTGTTCTTGAATTTTGTGGCCCTGTTAATTCTGTTTATTTTGATTACACTAAACTAGTGACTACACTGTATTAAGTTGCTGATAATACATAGTATTCTTTTTGGTTATCATGCAAATTTCTGCTATGAAACTGTAAATAATGATACTTCTCTTTGAAACTGTAAACCTAGGCAAGTTAAGCTGTTGGGTTGAAACAGTGTTGTAGGCTTTTAAGTTTTAAAGCTTGCGTTCAATACAGCAGAAAATTAACATAATGACCTTAGTTATAGCATTTTGTGCTCAAACTTATTACAGATGTCTAGTTTAGTTGACCTTAACAACACCACACGCAATCCCAAAGGGAAGGAATCAAACAGCCCTTCTGGACACAACACAAGAAGTGTGGTCCGTGTGGACAGTGGAAACCATAAATTCCATAAATTCACAGGTCCAAAACAAGGCAAACATCAATATCTAACTAAAGTAAGTAACTAACGACAACAAACATGTCCAATCAATTGCAGAAAATCTAAAACCAAATCATTTCGCAATCATAATTCAGCTCAAACAACCAATTCAGGTCCTAGCAGGTACATCAATTCAACGATTTTTCTAGGACAGTTGGTAAAGAGTTAGGAGGTGTGTGAGTACTCAAATTGAATCTTAGTTTGTCTAATTTCTCTGAAAAATATTTGAAAATTCCTGCAAAATCGTTTGCTGGTAGTTTTAAGCCGTCGATTATCGGATGCTCTGAATAGGCAGATTTCCTTCTGACCAGCCGTAAATTGAGTGATAAAAAAATCCCAGAAAACAAATTTTTAGTAATTTTCTAATATTTTTCAGAAAACGTAGAGTTGATGAGCTTCAATTTGYGTACTCACACGCCTCCTAACTCTTTACCGATTTTCGTAGAAAAATCGTTGAAGTTGGTTCAATTTTATAGGTGTCATTGTTGGTTAAAAAATCAAAATATGTGAGCTATATAATATAATACAAGGTGTTAAGAAATCACTTACCATTGTATTTTTTACTCTTTCACCAATCAATATGTGGTCCCCATCATCTGTTGGAAACCCATGAGTCACCTCATATACATCCGCAGTCGAAGGGAATACTCCGTTGTTTTTTGTCGCCTACGTTATAACTTATTAGTGACTTCAAATGGAAAAAGAGAGATGAAGAATAGGAAATACACACACAAAAAAATTAACATGTGATATAAATCATACCATATGCTCAGTCACTTCAATGGTAGAAACACTTCCTTGTCGGTGCCTGGGTCAAAGGTTTCCAATGTTTGGTCAGACAAACAGTTTTTCTTCGCTCTATGTGAGCGCAACTGAAATGGTTCACCTTTCCTCTTTGCATTTAAATCACTACGCACAGTATCTGACATCCACTGTATTTTCTTGTGAAGTGGTTTTTTAGCAGCTTTGTTCACAAGGTCCTTGAGGCGATCTACACCCTTCTTCTCATAATCTAACCTAACCTTATCATCATACTCAGGGCACCATGTGAACTTACGCTGAAGAATAGGACAACATCAAAATGAAACTTATTAGAACTTGTTTAGCTTAAGTTCTAGTGTATGAGTTGGTGCAGTGGGTGTTGCCTTAGTACTCGCAACATCTCCTTGTTTCTTGTTAATCCCAATACTTTCCCCCGCCCCGATTGTGGGTGGCTTAGTAGCCACTACTTTCATGAACCGCTTCATCTAATTTGCTACCAAATCTGAAAAAAAAGCACATTCAACACATAAGTCAGTGCATATCAACAATGGGAAAATTCGATTTCAAGTATTAAATAAAATAATTTAAATAGAAATCACAAATATAATAATTCAATGATTCAAGAAATCGGAATTTAAATAATTCAATGATGGAAGAAAATAAACAAAAAAACGAAATCACAAATAAAATATAGACAACATAATAYATAAATTTTCGAAGAAAATGACARATAGATTCAGTTTTTAACTACTTCCCACTAGAGAAATAGACAAAACTTATGTCATACAAATAAACATAGAAAATGACACATAGATTCAGTTTTTAACTACTTCCCACTAAAGAAATAAACAAAAGTTATGTCATACAGAACTAGTGTTCACAACTTATTCCAATGTTAAATCATATAAACATATCATCCTCGTCGTCGTCGTCGTCGTCATCATCATCATCATTATCATCATCATCATAGAACAATTCATCCTCTTCTTCTGAGTCAATATCTTCCCATTCTTCTTCCTCCTCCTCAACATCAGCGTCATCATCTTCCATGCCGTTCGTGTCATCCTCTTCATCTTCATTCATCTCATCATCTTCTTCATCAAGTACTAATAGTGATGGAGTTTGTGTAAGTTCCTCGTGGTAAAAGGTATCATCAATTGGAGCATCAACATCTGATTTGGCTTTTGTTTTTTGAACACAGCCCACCATTGGCTTTTATCTTTCTTCAAACTTGGGTAGGATGTAGAATACACTTGATATACTTGATCGGCAAGCACAAAGGGATCATATATGGGGTACTTCTTTGAGTGACATCCACAAGTTTGTAGTGTTCATGGATGTTCACACCTTTTATAGAATCCATCCACTTACACTTAAACAACACAGTCTTATAAACTTTTTGGGGACCCAAGTATGCTAACTCGATGACTTCTTCGAGAATCCCATAGTAATCAATGTCGTCATGACTTTTGACACCTACTCCYTAATTCATAYTTACCTTGTGTTTCCCATACTCAAAGGTATGAAACCTAAACCCATTAACCATAAAATGCCTCCATGTTTTCACTTTTCTAGATGGACCCATGGCAAGTGCGCGAACAATGTCATTGCTTTCATCACCATTTAAAACCTATTACGATGATTGAAGTGTATTAAGTTCCTCGCATTCAACACCATTAGTTAAAAAAAAAGTTGAATGAAAGTTATAATCTTACATGATTCTCCAACCACTTCGGATATTGATCCCCAAACTTGCTCCAAACATTTTCTTGGGTAATACCAACATGGGTACGCATAATTGACTCTTCAAACATCCTAAAAAGTTACTASTTTAAGTTAATATATATTAAAACAAACTAATAAATTTATTAGGTGAAACATAATACCTTTCATATTTGCTTAAAACATCCGAATTTGAAAGCACATACATGTGCGCATGAAGGAATTCTTTGTCATCAAAAAATCTTTCTTGACCATTTGTGGTTGCATGCCTATCATTTACTCGAAAAATGGGAGGTACGGTTGGATCTAGTTCATCTTCGTCACCAACATCTACATTGCGACCTAAATCTCTAGCTTTTGTATCAATATGTGGCTGAAAATAATTGGTACAAAATATAGAAATCTCCTCCGTTATATAAGCATTGCATATTGACCCTTCCACTCTTGCCTTGTTGTCGATCTTTCTTTTTAGATGGTTTAGGAATCTATACAAAACATCATAGTGATGTAGTTAAAATTTAAAGTGTACGCCAAATCAAATTTTAAAAAAGAAATCGAATTTATACCTCTCAAATGGATACATCCACCGGTATTGAACCGGGCCACAAACCTTTGCCTCGTAAGGCAAATGGATAAGAAGATGTTCCATAGAATTAAAGAATGAAGGCGGAAAAATCTTCTCGAGTTTGCATAAAATTTCAGGAATATTTTTCTCGAGGCGGTCCATTTCTTTAGTTTCAATGGTGTAAGAGCATAAGTCACGAAAAAATTGGCWAATCTKAGTGACCGCGTTCCATACATTGGGTGGCAATAGTTCTCGAAGGGCAACCGGTAGCAACCTCTCCATGAACACATGACAATCGTTGCTCTTCATCCCATAAAGCTTGCATGATTTTAAATCCACACATCTCCCTAAATTAGAAGCATACTCGTTGGGAAAATTAAGCTCTTTTATCCATTCGCACAACGCTCGACATTGTTGTTTGTCAAGAGTATATGGTGCTTTAGGAATGCTTCATTTTCCATTATCCAACTCAATAGGTTCCAAAGTACTCCGTTTACAATGATTCTTCATATCTTTGCGAGAATCAAGTGTATCTACTGATTTACCTTTCACATTCATGATTGTACTAATCAATTGATCGAAAAAATTCTTCTCAACATGCATGACATCTAAATTATGCGGAATAATCAAATCTTTCCAGTAAGGAAGCTCCCAAAATATGCTCTGTTTGTTCCAACCCTTTTTACCCTTTTTTTTTCCTTGTAAGGGAAATGTTACTTCAGTGGCCTTAGGAAACTCTTTCACATATTCCCATATTTGGTGCCCTGATAGTCTCGAAGGAGCCAAACCAGTTTCTACCTTGTTCTTGCAAAACGATGTGCGGTTTCTCCTGAAAGCATGTTCTTTGGGAAGAAATTGACGATGACAATCAAACCATGACACTTTACCACAATTGCTAAGCCAAAAAGATTTCTTGTTTTCCATACAATGTGGACAAGCCTAAAATCTGGAAGTAGGCCAGCCAGATAACATTTCGTATGTTGGAAAGTCACTTATGGTCCACAACAGAGCTGCTCGTAGGGTGATTTTTTGCTTCTTCAAAACGTCATACGTCAATGCACCTTCTTCCCATAAACTTTTAAGCTCCTCAATCAATGGTTGCATGTATACATCTAAGTTGCCTTTTGGATTTTTAGGACCAGGAATGAGTAAGGATAAGAACAMGAAAGGTTTCTTCATACATAATGATGGAGGCAAGTTATATGGGGTCATAATGACTGGCCAACAAGAATATTTTGCAGCATATTGACCATGTGGTGCAAACTCATCTGTACATAAACCTAACCGAACATTACGAGGTTCAGCCGCAAAATCTTAAAATATGGTATCAAAATGCTTCCAAGCCTCAGTATCACTTGGATGGGCTACTTTTCCACTTACCCTAGGGTTTTTGGAATGACATTGCATCTCAGAGGCAACATTTGAAGTGGCAAATAGTCTTTGAAGCCTTGGGGTGATTGGAAAATAAYTCAATACCTTAACCGGAACACGCTTGCCTCTAGATGTCATCTTATAGCGTTCTCCTCCACATCTAATGCACTTCTCAAGATGTGCATTACCCTTCCAAAACAACATACACCCATTAGGACACGCGTGTATCTTTTCATGTGGAAGTTCAAGCCCCATGACAACTTTCTTTGTCTCATAGAAAGTCTTACTTGTAGACTTAGATGACTCTACACTAGTAAAATCCTCTCCATGACATACCCAATCAAAATAGTCATTGATAAATCCTTTCTTGTATAAATGTTGTTTGACACTTTCAACATCTAAATACTTTCTATTTCCACACTTAGAACATGGACACCTGATCTTTTGAGAATTAATAAAATCAATGTGCTTTTTGGCAAACTCAACAAATTCTCTTACTCCATCTACATACTCCTTCTTTAGTAATCGACCTTGGTATCTCTCATACATCCATTTCCGACTAGATTGATCCATAATTTCTAAATCTAAGTAATGCCATCAAACAAAAGAGTTGAAATTAGAAACAAAACTAAATTTTTAGAAAGAGTATAGGCCTAACATAGTACTCTTTTTAGCTAAATTTTGAATTATTAAAGTAGGAGATATGCTTAACTAGTATCATGCTTAACTAAATTACATTCCTCTGAAAGAAATGACTTCCTAGCATCCTAGTGTTTTAGAAAACGTATATAAAACAAGCTAATTTAGTAATTAGCCATCTCAAAAATGAAATTCAAAATCATTGGCAAACCAAACATGCTTAACTAAATTTTACTTCACTTGTAAACAAATATTTTTATTATACATACCCAAATCCCATACATATGCAACAACCATATAGTATGAGGCATACAAAGTCCTAAGATCACAACATTACAAATTAATGCTTTCCGAATTATCTCTTACATCATAATGACTTCAAATAATACTACCTTCCAACTCATACAATTTCACACCTAAACCAGCAAATTGCAATTCAAATACTACCTTCGAACTCATACAATTTCACGCCTTTGCAATTGATATTACTGTAAAATTCCCGCTTGATAACTAAACAAGGTGAAACCACTACTTTAAAACTTTTATAGTATCACATATTAAACCAAATGATATAAGCATGCATGCTTGTTAAACAAATGAGAGTTTGAAGCTTAGGTTTTACAAGCTGTTTTTGGTTGGTTTGAAGCAATTCCAAGTACTTCATATGAAACTTTTAATTCAATCTAATTTATTTTTCTGTCAAACATCAAATTGGGGCAAATATTAGGGTCGATAATTTCAGGTACTCCGTAATAAGTATGAGCCGAAGAGCAATCAAACTTGAATTTGATTTATAATAGAGAAATTTAATCATAGTTATTATTATTACGTATTTCCATATAAAAATAATTTTCATCAAATTTTCATTATTATGTATATAAAAAGAAGGGAAATTCCAACCTGTACCATTGTAAAACTTCAATGTCCATTTGGTCCCATGATTTGTAATTTAATTCATTTGGTACCACTAAATTAATATACTAATCCATACAATGAACTAATTTAGTGTTCTGTTAGAAAAAATGTTAAGTGTAATCCCATTCCTCTTTGACTTCTTCGTTCTTCATAGCTTCTCTTTAGTGTTTGCTACTGCCATTAACACACTCACTCACTCAGATCTCACACCATTAACACTCACCCCAAATCTCCTAAATGCATCCATCATTATAATTGTAATTAGCAACACATCCTTTAATTCAATATCAAACCTAAATTAAGCATAATTGTTAAAAAAATGCAGTAAACAAAATTAATTAATACGAAAATATACTCAGGATGATACAGCCTTCAATTCTAGCATCCTTCTTCTCAAACAACCAATCTGAATGCCAGCTTTCTAAATTTCGGGTTCAGGAAAGGAAGGCAATATTAAGATGAGAATGGAACACCAAAAAAGTTCCTGTTACAATTGCTCATTGTCAGGTGTTTGTAAAATGGAACAAAAGAAAGATGAAGGTCTGATTCAGAGGCTTTTTTTAACGTAACTAAGAGGTTTGATTTTTTTTAGTTTCGTTTTTATTTCTTCTAATTTGCTTGCAAATCTTTTGCATTTTTCTAATTTATGTTTGATTTCTGTAATTAATTTTTAATTAATGAGTGCGTGTTAATGGTGAGTGAGTGTTAATGGCAGCAGCAAAGAGGAGCAATGCGAGGAAGAAGAGTCGAAGAGTTGCAATAATACTTATATATCTAAAACAAAGAAATACAACAGCAGCAGCAAAGACAGCAGCAGACGAGCAGAGGCCAGCGCAAAAAAAAACAATAATAATTAAAATACCATACCACGACAGCAACGGCGAATTGGGATTCAACCACCAGCAGCGGCGACGAGCGAGAAGTCGAGGAGTGACAGGACGCAGACGAGAGAGTAGCCGAGGAGCGAGAAGTTGAGGAGCGAGGAGAGAGAGGTCGCGGAGGAGTGACAGGCCGTAGAGGAGAGACAAGTCACGGAGGAGAGATGAGCCGCGGAGGGGTGCCGAAGGTGGAGGGGTGCCGGTGGTGGAGGGGTGCCGGAGGTTTAGGGTTTGAGTTAGGGTTTAGGAATTTGACAGGTCGTTTGTTTGTTTGATGTCTTAACAAAATATGAATTATATGACTCAAAGTCACTGATTTAGATGTGTGTTTAGGTTTTTAGATTTTTATTTTTTTTACTTAGTTTAAATAAAAACAAGTTATACATGTAACAAACAAATGTAGCATGTTGGTAAGGATAGCTCAATGGTATCTAGGTGACCAAGGTTCGAGTCTTACTCCATGCATTTTGATTTTGGACTCCTAAAAAAGGAGGAAAAATTAGCGACTACTATAGTAGTCGCTAAACCGGTCGCTAATACGTTTTAATTAGTCTTCATGCCTCAACTAGTCGCTATTTGTCCTATTTTAGCGACCGCTTAGCGACTACCTATATGTCAGTCGCTAAATAGGAGACTAGTAGTCTCCACTAGTCGCCAATGAGTATTTTAGCGACTGAAATTAGTGTCAGTCGCTAAAACCGCATTTTTTTGTAGTGTTTGTTGCGTGTGTTAGGTGTTGTCCTGATGGGCACGGGCTTTGGCAAGATGTCCAGGGGCTTAATGTCCAAGAATATGTCCCTCCTATTGGTGTTGTACCGAGGGTCATCTCCTCCATCCTTGAGTTTGGGCTTTTTGCCCTGAGCAGTTGTCATTTCTGTTATCATTACCCTTCCTCTTGCCCTCTGTTGAGGGCTGATCATCATGCATATTTTTTTATCTCCGAAGCCTGAATGTACTTCTGAGCAACTTCTAGAGCCTTCGAGTATTTGGTGATACCCTCGATGATCAGGTCCTGTTTAAATCGGCTAGGTCTAAGGCCTGACATGAGGGCTCAGAAAGCAACATTCTCCTCTAGATTCGAAATGCCTAGGGATTCGGCATTAAATCGCTTGATGTAGCTAGACAGTCCTTCAATTTTTCCTTGTTTCATGCTCATTAAATGCAAACTAGTTTTCTTGTGGCGTTTACCAGCAATAAATTGTTGCTTAAACAAAGCTTCTAACACAGTGAAATTGGTAATGCAACCTGATGGCAATTCACTAAACCAAGTTAAAGCGATACCTTTAAGTGTGGTTGGAAAGAACCGACACCATGACGCCTCACATCCAGCCTATACGGTCATCTAAGTTTTCAAAGCCGCCATATGATCCTTAGGGTCAATTGTCCCATCGAACGCGTCGATTGTTGGCACCTTTACCTTCTTTGGATCCTCAGTATCCATGATCTCCCTACTGAATGGTGTCCTATGGACGAAAGTCTAGGTTGGCTGTCTGACCTGAGTGCCTTCTCCGGACTGTCTGACGGACTCAGAGCGAGTGCTATCCGCATGACCGTGTGACTTGGATGGTAAGTGCCGGTGTGACCGACTGGTAGCCTCATGTTGGGACCGGCTAGGTCGAGCAGAGGGTCGACCCGAGTCTCCTCGGTGAGGGGAGACCCGAGGCTGGGCTACTTCGCCTTGGCTTCGGCGATTGTTGATGATAGTGCGAGCGTCCATGCTGTCTCGCCTTCTTTCCTCGATGATGAGGCGGACATCCAGGGGTGGTCTGTTGGACCGACTGGCCTGAGGGGCTTCCTCCCCCCTCTTTGATGGGAGTTTCCCTGCGAGGGAGAGGTAAACCGGAAAGGACCCGGGCGTAGCCTCGACGGGGAGGCAAGTCGACCTCGCGATGGAGGCCACTGGCCGGTATAGCGCGCTGGCTGACTGCGCGTGGGCTAAGCGTTGGCCCCTACTTGCGGGACCTTCACCATCTGCTTGGTGAGAAGGCTCATCTTCTCGAGTAGAGGGTTGAGCTCCTGCCTGGTGACCGGGTCAGTGGGCTGAGGATGGCGAATGAGCGAGGAATGGTTGGTCCTCACTCCCTCGGCCATAGCTCCCGAATCACGTGGTGATGATAGCGGCAGTGTCCCCATCTTGGGGATTGGACTGCCCTCTTCCCCTACCTAGCTGATCAATTGCAGGCTGAACATCACGGGTACCGTAACACGTACTCGCCATGGCTTGCTTGTCTTCCCCACGGATGGCGCCAATCTGTTCCTGTTCAAGGAACTTACAACGAAAACGACAAAGTAATGAGGTAAAATAATGACTGGGGATGACAGTTGGCACGTACGTGTCTTCCGTCTACGTCCTGTGAATGGACACTGGTCTCCTCTAGCTAACCTGCAAAACAAGCAAAGGTGACTGGCCCGGGGGGTTGACCCAGGAAAGCCCCTCCGATGCTTAAGTCAGCAAGGACACTTCCAAGACTGAAGGTCAAGCAAGCTAGAAATTAACACTAGATTGTACGTGGTGGGTTCAAAATTAGATACCTAGAATAGGCTCACCAACTCCCTTTTTATAGGGTTTGTTGAGGTCGTGCTTGGTTATTTCTCCAATGTGGGACAAGTATTATATTCAAGCAAAGTGGGGCAAAAGTACAACGATTTACTGTGATTTTGTCAGAGTGCCCTTTTTGGTTGTCACTGTACGAACCTACCTTTTTGGGTGCCCTTATTAATTACGTGGATGTGTGGGCGCCACTTAAGTGGGGCCCACCAGATGCCACATGGCGCCTAGCAATTGGGTAGGGACATTATACATTCTCTTCTTTTTTTTTTCTTCCCCTCTTTTTTAGTAGTTTTTTTTTTAAAAAAAAAACCCTATTTCTCCCCATTCCCTTCTATTTGTCTTGTTTCTCAAAATAAAATTCCTAAATGTTGATCTTGGTTAAAGTACATTCTATTTCAAGTCCAACTTTATTCACCTTTTTCATGGTAAAATGAATCGTATTTATTATTTTTCATCCGTCATATTAACTAAAAGTTTAACCACTTGCTACATTACTTATCAAAATTTACTTTCCGAATACAAATTTATTACTTTTTTCCATTATACTAAATAAAAAAATCCAATAACTCTTTTTAAAGTAAGAATCTTATTAATTTAACAACTTTAATTAACTGAAGATTTATTTTCTTCCGTAAAAAAAAAGATTTATTTTCTTAATTTTCTCCCCAATTCCAAACAAGGCATACAAAAGGTAACGAAGATTATTATTTATTCTATTATATAATATACTTAATAAGTTCTTCCACACATTCTTGACACATAACAATTTCCTTTTTTTTCTTTAAATTTGCTTTTTTCCCTTGTTTTCCTATTTTTTTAAAAGATATCTTTTTCTTCTATTCATTTTTCCTTTTGCTTTATTTGATTTCTTTATTTAAAAAAATCTTTAATTATTTTTGTACTTATAAAACAATTTATTCAATTTTTGTTTCTCTGTATAGTTTTCTAACATTTCCCACGTGAAAAATTATAGGAACCTAGAGTGACACATGACACTGTTAATTTATTTTTTACAGATTCAAGACTTTATTTAATTTCCTTTTACCGTATTGTTTTTTCTCTTTTCTTTTTTTAAAATAGGTATTTTATAGTATCTTCAAATGACACTATTAGTCTTCTACTTTATTTTTTTAATTACTCTTATCAATCTTTATAAATAAGGTTGTATTGCTCTTATACTTCTCAACTTTATAAAACAAAGAACTCACTTCATTTGAATTAAATATTATTATTTTAAAAATTAAATAATAAAATCAATTTACATTTGACCAATGCGTACACAGGCCAAAAACTAGTTATAATGTATATATTACTATATTAGGACGGTTTCCAAATGTATATTCTTTAACTCCCCATGTATGAATACTTTTTTTTTTGAAAGGTCCCCATGTATGAACTTAATCAGGCTATCTTGTTTAAATTCAAAGCTTATATTATACAAACCCCCACTACATTGCAAGATACAACCCCCTAATATACACTCGCCTTTTTTTTCATTGCTTTTATTAGTTGTCAAATATTTATATCTATCTAATTTTATTTAATTAATGATTTTTTATTTTTTATTTTTAAAAAAATCATGCGTGAGAGATAATAGGGGGATGGGAATAAATCATGTGCCACATAAGCTAGGGGGAGGGGGTTGTATTTTGCTAGGTAAGGCGGATTGTACCTAATAATTTGCGGTTTAAATTTGCCCTACTCAATTTGAAAGAAACATGTTCCATCCTCATACAGACTTGGGCCTAATATATGGGAAAGTAAAGAAAATACATTTGGGCCTATAAGGCCTCTACACGCTGGCTTACCCAAATGGACTGAAAGCTCTAACTCTATTATTATGAAATAGGTCTATTATGGTCCCGGGACCATGTGGTCCTAGATAAATGTTCATTTCCGAAACTAGAAATGTTAATTTCCGAAAATAGAAATGTTCATTTTCGAAAATACAAGTGTTCATTTTCAAATATGAACATTTACACTTGAAAATGAACATTTTACATGTTGAGATGAKCATTTCTAGTTTCGTAAATGAACATTTGCCCGGGACCATGATGAGGACTATGGTCCCGGGACCATAATAGAATTTGCGATTATCATGCAATGTATGTCCATACACCATATATACAAGGGGAAAAACATTGATTTATCTGGTGCAGAATAAATTTAGGTCATGTTCTCGTCAATTTAATTTTGCTGAATTGGACTTATTTTTACTGAACTAAATTTATTGGTATTGAACTGAACTTATTTTACTTAACTGAATTTATTGGTACTTTATTTTTACTGAAACCTTAACAAATTTTTTAAAGATTGAACTTTTTTTTATTGAACTAAACTTATTGCTACTGAACTGAACTTATTTTTACTAAACTAAACTTATTGCTACTAAACTGAACTTATTACTACTGAACTGAACTTATTTTTACCGAAACTTATCTAAATAAGTTGACGAAAACAATACCTTATAGTAAATCTGATTATAGTGATCATTTTGATCAATATAATGACTCTTTATACCGTTTATATCAATATAATGATTAATAATAAGGGTTATTATATCGAATACAAAGGTCAATGAGGTGATAAATTAGTGGGTGGTGGTGGTTCTGTATTTCGTGGTGATAAATGTGTGGGTGGTGGTAGTTTTAAGGTGGTAGTGGAGGTTTTAAGGTGGTGGGTAAGTGAAAGTTTATTGAGAGAAATTAAAAAGGAGAATGAAATGAAGTAAGGGTAATTTAGCAAGTTTGCATTGTATTCAGGCGGTATACAATAATTTTAGGCGACAAATAGCAATTCACAAAAATATTGGTGTATCTGGTGCACAATAAATTTAGGCCCTGTTCTCGTCAATTGAATTTTGCTGAACTGGACTTATTGGTACTGAACTAAACTTATTTTTACTGAACTAAATTTATTGGTACTAAACTGAACTTATTTTTACTGAAACCTTAACAAATTTCTTAAGGATTGAACTTATTTTTATAGAACTAAACTTCTTATTGCTACTAAACTGAACTTATTTTCACTGAACTGAACTTATTGCTACTAAACTGAATTTATTGGTACTAAATTGAACTTATTTTTAGTGAAACCTTAACAAATTTCTTAAAGATTGAACTTATTTTTATTGAACTAAACTTATTATTGCTACTAAACTGAACTGAACTGAACTTATTTTTACAGAAATTTATCTAAATAAGTTGATGAGAACATGACCTTATTGTAAATCTGATTATAGTGATCATTTTGATAAAAAAACGTGACTCTTTATACCGTTTATATCAATATAATGATTAATAATAAGATTATTATATCGAATACAAAGGTCAATCATTATGCTTTGGCTTACGAAAAATTTAGTATGCACCAAATGTATCTAATTAAGTCTTTGACATAACTGAGGAGCAATATCTGTCTCCCTCGATTAAATTACATCTCTAGCATACAAAGTGAATTTTCTTATTATATTGGTGTATTAAAAATTAATGCACATTACCACAGATGTATACAAGACTTTGTGAATTTTATTTTACGACCTCGACCACACGGTCCTATAAAGATATTATCGAATCATGAGTAAATTGTAGGGTAATATTGTTATGGCTATGAACAATTAAATTGCAAGGAAGATAATGTGTCTCAATCAAAGGAGAAAATTGAAAGCAAATGTCTTTAAGGAAGTCAACACAATGAGCTATAACGATTGACAAATAATCAATTGTCCACAAAATCTTATCTACCTATATGATCTATTGATCTCTATGGTTCACAACAATGATATATTTCAGTAGTAAGACTATTCTTTGCCATCATAAATAGTTTGTTGTAGATTCAATTTTTTGCCGCATACAATTTTTGTACCATTTGTACAACCAACTAATGACTATGACATGTTCGTTGTCATCGTTTTTTGGCGCCATTTCACAAAACAGGTTCAATCATCGGCCATACATATGTCTTATTCATTCATCGGCCATACATATGTCTTATTCTTGCCTAGTGGTGCCAAATGATCGATCTTTATTTTGCGGTTGCATGGATGAAACTAGAGGTGTGCCGTGTGCATGGCCGTGCAGAAATACACGCCCTATAAACAGAATTTTCATCAATTGTGAAAAAAATCAGTGTTGTATGATTATACTCGATCAATATATAATGCGTCCTTTTCAACTTACAATTTTTTTTAAAAAAAAAATAAAAATTGTTGTCTTTGAAGTATATTTAGATAAATTTATATTAAAATAATTAAGCTAAGCGCAATTCAGTATTGATTAAATTTGATACAATACTCAAAAATAAGCTAGGTTAAATGAAGACCAATCAATATAATTTTGCTGAGTTCATGTTTTGATGAGGTGAAAAGAATGCACTTATGAAATAAATTTATTAGAGTGTAATTCACCAAATTAAGCATGTCTTGTAATTTCACAAACACACACAAGGGAATGGGGGAGGAAGGTGGTGTCCCCCCATCTTAAAAGACCTTTACACTCTTAATGAATTTAAATTTTTTTGAATTGAAATGTCTAAACTACCTTTTTACTTACTATGAGATTAAAAATCAAAATTTCATTTATTATGTGACTTAATTAGTATAAAAGCTAAATCAATGAACATTACTCCAAATTGAATTGAAAAACATATGGTATAATATTCAGTTTCATGTCACATTTATTTACATAATAATTACAATTAAGATAAATTGTATTGCTATTAGCTATATACATTTTAATTTAATGCATTCTATAAAATTATTTTTCATGAAATACTACAATTTTTATACGTCTAAACACGCATCGCGTGCACATAAAAACTACAAGTAATATATATTAATGTTTGACACTTGTCGAGATCAAACATGGAATACCACGAATAATAAATTGAATTGTTGGTTTGTGGATATCATCAGTTCATAATTAATCAACAAAACAACCTAATACAGTAATAAAATAATTATTGAAATATTATCACATGTTCAAGCTCAACAAGACAACAACCACTATTATTATTACTAATTCAGTACGGAGTATTAGTTTTTAAAAGTAATGGCATGTCTTTCTCGTAAGAAGCTAGTAGAATGTCTGTATTGTCAAAGTCTAACGATAAGTTATTGTATACATAATAAATTTATATTCAATTTATTTTTATATAGTTATCCATTATTCACTTTACATCAATATAATGATAAATAATAAGGGTCACTATATTGATCAAAAGGATTATTATATTAACCAAAAGGGTCACTATAACCTGGAGCACAACAAATTTATTGTGCATCTGATGCACCTAAGAATTTGTCAAATCTAACGCCATCCATGGGCCAGTGATTTCCGCACTCCCCATTAATTTTCGCACTCCAAATTAACGACCGCTATGACGGTCGCTAAATTTTTGCGACCGCCAAAGCGATCGCTAATTTAGAGTGCGTAAATTAATGGGGGAGTGCGAAATTATGTTCCCCCATCCGTGGCTTGGAGATTGGATAGTGATAGACATACATCAAGTGTATGTGGGTACCAGAGACATTTTTTTTCGGTCAATAAAATTTAGACAACACATTAAAACCAAAAAAAGGGGGGAAAGGTTGGAAGGAAATAATTTCATACAAAAGGGTCTCATTTTAACGGCCAATAGAAAAGGGACATGTCAAAATYTATGTGGGTACCACATACACTTGATGTATGTGTAGCCTTTTTCATTGGGGATTTATTTCTAAATACATGTGGTTAGGGCTGTAAATTGGATGGACTGGATTGGACTTTGTCAAGTCCAAATCCAATCCAAAATTAATTGGACTTGAATTTTTGAGTCCGAGTCCGATCCAATATTTGTTTGAGTCCGATCCAGTCCAATCCAATTAAATTTTCTATAGTCCGAATCCAATCCAATCCGATTCAATTTTTCAACGACCTTTTGTTTTCTACTTTTTATGCAATTAAATAATAATTATACTTGTTAACATATACAATACTTAATAAACTCATAATAAAAAAAAGGCAAACATGCCTAAAAAGCATTACATATGAAGTACCATATAACATTACAAAGTAGTTAATTAAAAATAGACAAGCCTAGAATGGTCAATGTTCATCAATTTCAAAGACAACATAATACTAAATAAACTCATAATAATAACATAGTACAAGTAATATTCATTCAACTATCATTTTAGTGTTTTAACTTTTACATATAAACAATTATATAAATATATAAATATAAATTATTAATGTATATAATTTGGATTATTTGGACTTTCGGAATCCAAAGAGTTGAGTCCAAGTCCAGTCCAAAAAAATTGGATTTTAAAATTTGAGTCCGAGTCCGATTCAATGATCGTAAAAGTCCAATCCAGTCCGAGAATTTGGACTGATTTGGATTGGACTTTGGACTTTTCAAAACCAATTTACAGCCCTACATGTGGTGGGCCACTATATTTGAAATCAAGTGGCAAATTATATGGTATGTACCTTATCATAATTTGAAATGCAACTACTCTATACCTTATTTTCATGATCTAGATTTTTCTTATATAAATTACTTCTTCCGTTTTTTTAGTGGCAATAAGGGTATTTTCACATATTTCAAGGAAGAAATATAACAATGTAAACAAGCAAAATTTTCAAAGTTATTTTAACACAATGAAGAATGCAATTATAACTTTATTGTGTTAAATTTTCTTTGATTAATTTGTCCGTTTACATTGTTAAATCTCTTCCTTGAAATACGTAAAAATTCATTTGTTGCCACTAAAAAGAAACGGAGGAAGTATATTTTTCTAATATAAAATTTTAAGATTTAGTCTAAACTGATCATAATATTTCTAATATGATTTGATCTAAATTTTCTAATTGATCTAATCTGAATTTATTTTCCTAATCAGATCTTATTTAATATGAATTTTTCTGATCTGATTTGAACTTTTTTTTATAAGCACTAAAATGCTTAAATAAGTCGAATTGAACATAGCTTAAGTGTAGACAAAAACTTAATTAATTCCTTTGAATCCAATATSATTGGATTTGGATCCGATAGAGTTTATAATCAATGGCTTATATTTATTTTCTTAAAAAAACCCTTTATCTTCTCCTAAAAAAATTCTCACATATTTTAAGCCATTATGACGAAGATTGAACTCATTACTCCTAAATACAGTACAACTAATTAACTACTAATATAAGTAATTAGGGAGTAGAACACCTTTGATTTAGTCTCTCACTAGGAGAGCTTTCCGTCCCTCTCGAGGAGGGTTTTGTTTAGTCCCCTCGAGGGTTGTTTTCACTTTGCCGCTCCGTTTTGCTCCTCATCTCTTCCTCCCAGTCACCGAGGACTCACCGGTTGGCCTCTGTGCCGCCAGTGAGTCCTTCTTCCCCTTTCTTTTTCTTTTGCTTTTTGTTTGGTGTCGCGTACTCGTTTGGGTGTTTTTGGGTAGGGCGTCTCCTTTTCTTCTCTCTTCTAGGGATGGTTGGTTTAGGGCTTCGTGAATGTTGGGATGGTGCAAGTAGGCCTTCTATGGTCCTTTCCCAACCGGCCTACCCCTGAAGGGTTGTAGTTGGGTGGCGTTGTGCGTAAGGGCGCTTTCGATGAGTACTAGGGTTAGTTAATGTTTTGGCTCACATCGTAAGTCTTTGTTTGTTTATTGGGTCAATAAGTGAGCCTATCTTTACCCTCGGTTATCATTCGGTCGTTGATGGTAGTCTTTGATCGGCGGGGGCCGCTTTGTCGTTGTTTGCAAATTGGTCGCTTTTAGGTGATGATCTTCTGATGCGATTAAATCAGATTGCTTGCGATGAGGCTTTGGATGGATTATTCATTGCTAGGGCTAAAGGGTCAGGTCTTGGTGCGAGGAACAAGGTTCGACTGTTTGGAGGCGCTTGTGGTCGCGAGGCTTCGTTGGCGACTATTTGATTGTACAGGGGGGTTCGTATTATGTTATGGTTTGTTTTTTTAGACTCGGAAAGACGAATTTGCTCCAAGAAGATCTATTATCCAGTGCAGTTGCTTATACCGTAATTTCCACAACACTGTGGGTGAAGAATTTGTGTAAAGATGCATCGGCATCGAAGATTTCACATGTTCTCAAGCTTGGGAATACTGTTGTCAAGATGAGCGTGAATAGAAGCAGTTTTAGGAATTGCGACTATAATTTATGTATCTATATTTAAGGTTTTTCTGAATTGTGTTTCATTATTGATGTAGATGCTGAGATGGCTTTTATTTAATCGAACTTATCTTTCCTCGTAAAAAAAAAAAAAGACTAATGTTACTTTTTGTGTTCCCTTTTATTCATTACGTTTCCAACTTTATACTTTATTTTTTTACCTATTAATGTTACTTTTACTCCTAAAATTTCTCATATTACCCCTTATTTATTTCTTCTTAATTCTCGATTTTCCACTCCATTTATCTCCTCCGATCCACTAATTTTTAATTCACTTTAATTTTACTACTCACATCTCAAACTGATTCAAAGAATAATACAACTTCCAAGTAATACAAACATATTGTATCCAAATACTAATTTTCCTTAATTGACGTACATCGCAATTTTACAAACGTAAAAAATAAATCGGACTGGAGAGAGTATATCAATGATCATCAGTAACGTAAATCTATTGTATTTATAATAATTATGAAAATTCGCTCACAACAAAAAAAAAGTGCAAACGATCATTAAATGATCAGTGTCCAATTTAAAATGAGATTCATATCCCATCGAGAGAAAAAGTAAGGAAGAAATATTGAGAAAAAAAAGTGGTGAATTGAGAAAAAAGTAAGGAAAAAATAGATCCATATAGAGAAATTCAACAACTTTTTAGGGAAAAAAATATACATTTTAGTGATAATATTGTCTAGACTTGATTTTTAAGTGTTTCATGAAACTTACAGCACATGGGTCTACGACTAAGTGGCTACTTCTTAGACTCTTAGTGGTTCATCTCTTTTTTTTTTCCTTTTTTTATAAATTAATATTTTAAAAAAAAAACACGCGATTTCTAAATCGCAACTATGAACTTATAGCTTCTCCGTTAAACATAAATTTAACTATATCCACTCACTACTACAAAAATGGACAAAGTCACCAGTTTTAAGAAACCGGTTAAGTCTAGTCACCGGTCTCTTAAGATAAGAAATCGGATATTGAAAATAACCGATCTTTTAAATCCATGTAAGAGTCCGGTCATATGAAAACCGATCTCTTAAATAACTATAAGAGACCGGTCTTACAAAAACCGATCTCTTATGTTAATATAATAATTTTTTATATTTAGTGACTTATTGAGGCAAGCCCACTAATTGACACACTAGTACACTACTGATCCAATTCTCTAGAATATTCACTACTACAAAAAACACCTAACACACCACCCCTAATGCGTCGCACGTGTAAAATATGCGACGCATAAAGCTATCGCGTCGCTTCTTTTGATAATGTTGGACGCGATAGAGTTGAGAATAGTTTTGAAAGAACTTATCGTGTCGCCTTTTAGGTAATAGGCGACGCATAAAGTTTTCGCGTAGCATATTATATAAGAGGCGATGCATTAGATATAACCTATCGCGTCGCCTTTAAAATAATGTATGACACGTTAGATATCTAAACCTATCGCGCCGCCTCTTATGTTATATATGACGCGTTAGACATAACCTATCGTGTCGCCTCTAAAATAATATATGACACATTAGATATGTTAACCTATCGTGTCGCCTCTTATGTAATGTAGGACGCGTTAGACATAACCTATCGCGTTGCCTCTAAAATAATATATGACTTGTTAGATATATTAACCTATTGCATCTCCTCTAATGTAATATATGGCGCGTTAGATATAACCTATCGCGTCGTCTCTAATGTAATATGTGACGCGTTAGGTGTTTTTACCTATCGCTTCCTCTCTAATGTAATATGTGACGCGTTAGGTGTTTTTACCTATCGCGTCGCCTCTAAAGGCGACGCATTAGGTATAAGACCTATCGTGTCGGGGGCTATCGCGACGGGCCAAAGGCAACGCGATAGGTCATTTTCAGTCGTTGCGAAAGGGTTTTTTTAGTAGTGATTGTTGCTTTCTTTACTTATTCAACACACCTCTTTCTATGTCATCTCTCTCCTCATTCCTCACTTTTTCCTTTTCTCACGTCTTCTCTCATCCCTCTTCTCTCTCATCTCATCACCTTCAATTCCTTTAATTCAAACCACTATTCTCCCTTATCTCATCCAAACTTTTCAATTTCTCTTCATTTCATCATCCAATCTTTAAAATTTCCATACTCAAATAAATTTTCTGATCTTAATTAATTTTGTTTGATCACCATTATTGTTCATTGTTCGATCTACAGGCTCCTCGTTTTTCAATGGTATTTTTATTGGTAAATTTATATTTATTGTATATTACTATATTCTATTTCATTTCTATTTTTCGTTTTTTTTATTTTCTAATCGTTTTGGGGGGTTTTGGTTTTCGTTTGTATAGATATGCGGTTGTTAACACTTTCTTGCATTTTATGAATTTCGAATTTTCTTTTTCGAGTGTTTTTTCGATTTTGTGTTTTTTAAGGGTTTCAAATTTTTGATTGTTTTTCGCTTTTGAGTTTATTTATTTATTGTTTTAGTTTTTTCAGATTTGGGTTTTGGAATTGTATATTCTTCTGGATTTATAGCCTTTTCAAATCTGGGTTTTGGAATTGGGTATTGTAATTTTTCTGGATTTATATTCTACGATTTTCTCTTATAAAAAAATTTAAATTTTCTTTCTGTTTTTTTAAATTTGTGCGCTTGTGTGGCGCGACTGTAGGTGGTGGCGAGGAGTTGCAGTGGCGGCGCGACGGAGCGGTATGGTGGCAGTGCAGTAGAGCGGTGGTGGGGCAGACGAGTGATGGAACAAATTTGAGCAGTCGAGGATGCTGCAGTTAATACAAAAGTATGAAGATTTGAAAATAGATGAGGTATAATCTGAAACTGATTCATAGTGAAATTATGTTTGTCCTAGACACATAGAAAATGGTCAAAAAGTCACTAATTGTAAATCTTATATTTCATTTCTATATTTTATATTTCAAGTCTCCTGTATTCATCTCTATATTTATGTGTAAATATTTTTTTTGAGCGGAATTTATGTGTAAATTTTAATATATTTTGTTCCTCGTTTTTTTCACTTCCGGAATAAAAACATAGAATCAGGAAGTTGCGTGCTGCTGAAAGAATCAGGCTATTCGTCGAAAAGAAAGGAAACAAGAATTACAAGACTAACTTCAAATATTATAGAGTTCAAAGCCGATGCAATTTGCTTTGTAATTACTTTTCAAATTACTCTGTATTAAAATTTGTTAAAATGTTTCTTTTACAAGTGTTAAAGTTATATATTTAGATTTTTAAATGACTAATGGAGTATGAATTATTATTATTAGAACTTGTATGCATTCAATTTAAACATAAGGCTTTTCGTATTTGAAATTTGAATTTTTGTTATGACAACTAACAAAAATTCGTAGTACATTTTAATTGGGAATATGAAATATCAATATTCCCATTAATTGTTTTTTTTTTAAGAAAAAATCACATCAAAGAGACCGGTTATTGTGAATAACCGGTTTCTTACATGCATCAAAGAGATCGGTTATTGATCAAAGAGACCGATTTTACTTAACACCGGTCTCTTTGATTCATTTAAAAGACCGCAATAAATATCCGGTCTCTTTACCTAAGAGCCCTCTCACCTAGAGACCGGTTATTTTGCGGCCTCTTTGGCCTTTTTTAACCGGTCTCTTAGCCTTTTTTTGTAGTAGTGACTTTTTACAAGGTTTTTAGTGGACTAGCCGTTGCACCGCGCGAGATGCGCGCGGCGCCCCGGACGGGTTTTACAATGGATGGTGATTAATCATATTTTACAATGAGCAATTTTCACAAACTCAAGAAATGCAATGATAAGTAGAATCAAAATGGTAATAGCATCGCCATAAAACATATGATAAAATAAAAGGTAAAGTAAACCATGCTAAGTACAACTTTAAAAAACGAATTCGCGAAGCAAATATCTTATGCAACATTTTTTTTGTCTACAAATATTTCACGCAACATGTACATAAGTTAATTCCATTTCAAGTTTTCTATTGATTCACTCTACAAATCAATGTTTACAAGATATCTAAAATTCCCACATTACACATGACCATTAGTTAGATCGAGGGGCAAATTGCCTCACTAAATCAATCCAAAGCGTCCATGGGGGTAGATTCTTAGAAGCCAACCTGTGATTTTTCAGTACCTGTCTCCCTCGATAGGTGGCTGGTATCCACTGAATCCACATACATACCCAAGGAAACTTCAACTTGATGGCACTATCACTCTGATATCTTTGAATTATGTGACGTTAGGTTTGACTCACAAAGGGGCTAATGTATACTCCGTATAAACAAAAAACACATTGCACAAAGTTATTGAACACAGTTGGAACATCTAGGTATGTGCAAAAACTATGTTTAAACATAATAACACCTTATAAATCTGAAGGCACTGCATCAGAAAGGATCCAAGTTCCAACCCATTCAATAACATAGAAGGAAACATTAACATGAACCATAGCAGTCAAGTGAAAGGATATAAATAGAAAGTGAGACAAAATCGGATATTTTCCCCATAATAATGAACAGGGTGTGCTCCCATTGTAGGTTCAATTCTTGCAAGTTGCAAAGATTAACAGTTTTTTTTTGGAAAACCAATACAAGTGGGCCTTCTTTTTGGTCAAAAAAGCATGATTTCTTCTCTGCATTCATTTCATAACCATTAATACTGTATTCACTCTTCCAAATTCTCATTGATTCTCCTAAATTCTTGTATGAATTTCAATTTCCTTATTTTAATTACTCTTATACAGAGTATTTTTGGTAACTTTTAAAAAAGAGTTGCACTTGTAATTTTAAATGTTAAAATTTTGTACTTTGAGATTTAAGGGCCTCTCTATAGAAATTCGAGCAAGGCCTACGTCAACCAAGCCCCAGCCTTGATAATTAGATATGAGTTGGCCCTTGTGAGTTTATCTTCAATCACACAAGGCAATCAACTTTGCAATTCATCTATAAAATAAACCAGTGATTCTCATATCTAACTAATAGTGACATCAAACACAATAAGAAAATTGGCTTCGGCCGACCACGGTTACCGACCGATTTTCGGTCAGTAACATGGTTAACCGACCGAATATCGGTCGGTAATCGATGTCGGAATCAGTTTCGTCGGTAATCCAAAGATTACCGACCGAATTAATACCGACCGATTCCCGACGAATATCATCCGACCAAAAAATGGAGGGAATAGAGGTTTACCGACCGAATAATCGGTCGGTAAACCCCTTTTTCCCTCAAAATTGGAGGGCCATGGAGGGGTTACCGACCGATTTGAGGTCGGTCGGTAATTCCTCTAATGAGCAAAAAAAATAAGGGATTATCGACCGAATTGTCGGTCGGTAAATTGATAGGAATAATTAAAAAAAGGCACCCAACAGTGCCAAATATGCACTCTGGTTCCCAAATGGATTTTTTACTTTACAAAATACTAATATACTTTATTACATAAAGAAAATACAAATATTGTTGTGCTTATTAGATAACAACTCTAAGGGGCACTACAACAAATTGCATCCTGTGCCACACTAAGAATCGTGGCACAAGTTAAAAAATCTCGTGGCTATTTAGTTTAGCCACGGAAATTCTCAAAAAAGTTATTGTGGAACAAGTGGCCGTGGCTAAGATTTTGCCGCGGGAAAACTAAGGGTGTGGCAAAAAATGATTCTTATGCCACATGTATCCCCGTAGCTAACAAATAAGCTTGCCACGAATGCTCCCATGGCTAATAACATTTTTGCCACAAATGTTGTTGTGGCTAACTAATTTGTTTTGCTACATATATTGTCGTGGCTAAAAAAATTGCTACAAATAACTCTCGTGGCTACAATATAAATTCGCCATGAGTTTTTCTATGGCTAACAAACATCTTGCCACAAGTGGTARRGTGGCTAACTTYTTGCATTTGCTACAAATATTCTTYTAGCTAAAAATCTCAAGTGGCAAAAATATYTGTTTGCCACAAGTGTTCCCATGGCTAACAAACCTCTAGCCACAATTGTTATTGTCGCTAACTAATTCTTTTTTCTACAAATATTACTATTGCTAAAAATTTATATTGCCACCAAAACACCCTTGTCTTTGCAATACATTGATTCCATTTTACAACATCATTTTTTATTTTTTAAATCTCAACAAGAAGATCGTCACCAAAAAAGGATATTTTATTAAAAATATATTAAATTACAAATGTACTCATAAAAATATACATAAAACGACATAGTATGCCACACGCACCATTTTTGGCATTAGCATTTGGAACGTATTATATGCACATTCTTGTATTCCATGTATGAAATATGCATTATAAACTATGAAGTACAAGTACATCATTTTATATTAGTTTCTAAATACGCCACTAAAGTAACATGACTTAGATCATCATATTATGACCGCCCATTAAGTTATGCTCGTCACGAGTCACGACCCACGAATTATTAGTACTTTGTTTATAATATTCTCCTCTGCTACTACCAATGTACTACAGGTCTACAGTACATCCCAGAACTTGAGAAAAGGCAGGTCTGCATGGACCTGAGAAAAAAAATATTGTAAAATATTAGAAATATTGAATTCAACAATTGATGAAACACAAGAATATAAACATAAAACTCTGATAAACTCTAATTAGTTATGCATATTCATGTTTTGATTTACTTTTACATGTTCTAATGATATATACCACAATGTTTTCCTGCTGAATATATACATATTCACGAGATATTTCGCTGTAGGGGTGAGTTCGGAAAATAGATTGCATTTGTGTCGATTGTTCTAAGGCTATTTATCCACTGCCATTTCCCAGGTTCCGTCTTCATAAATCATAATTAACTCGAGATAACAATTCTTACACCTAGAAGATATATGCTTCGTAACGAGTTCTTTCAGAAATGTTTGCATCCAAACTGAGGGTAATGACATCTTGATCTATTAAACATAATTCTAATCCTGACAGTTTGATTCATTAGAAAACAATGTCACCTAGCTATCCAGTAGCAAATCTGCCAAGTACTTGGCAATAATTTAACTGCCAGAATATATGACATCACAAGACATACCTAAGGGCATGAATGCAAGGAAATTAAGACTATCTATTGGCCTTGTTTGTCATTTTATACTTTTACCTTTTCATATACATGAGCACTATACAATTTAAATCACTATGCGCCACATTCGTCCATTGCAAGGAGAGTTTACCAAAAGAGATATTAACTTAAGGAAACCTGTAGGAACAATTGCCCCTGTTTCAATCCTTTTTCCCCATCGATTGCAGCCAAAGTTTAGAACTATGCTTGAATTACTACAAGAGCTACAGGTACTAGGGTCATGACTACAGAACATACAGGAATCAGGGTCTTCATTGTTAATGTCATGTACCCGGAAAAATGCCCTACATCCATAACCTTAATGAAAAAGAACTTGTAATTCCACAAAAATTCTGATACTTTCAAATGGTAGCTAAACAACCATGTATGCTACACCAACTAATCCAACAAAAGATGATCCCTTTGATCATAACTTAAATATCCAACTACAATTTACAAGCCTCGTGAAGCATCCGAAAAACAAGAAAATCCTTTTTTTTAAATATCAAAGAATATTAGGAATCACTTTCAACAAGTATCTCAAATTACATCAATCAAATGATTAATTCATACTTCTCGACTTCAGGACACTGTTCAAGCAAAAGCAGTCAAAACCAGGGAGTAAATTTCACAGATTCTTTAAAAAAAAATCAGAGTTAACCCATGAAATACATGCAATTTAACAACATCAATAAAATTACCCAATGAAACCAAAAACAGAATTTTACCAACCTACATTTCCCAATTTATCCGTTTCTAAGACCCTCATCATCCCTTCAAGTCTTCAAGACTTCAACCTACTTTCGAATAAACACATGCAAGCCACTAACGATCATCACAATAACAACTACAAAAATAATAAATTCAAACTAATAAACCAAAAAAGAAACGACTAATTGCAGAACATAAAAGAGCATAAATTTGAACACAAATGAATCGAAATTCGAACATAAACGGATCCTGTATTTGAACATAAATGATCWGAAATTCGAASACAAATGGAGCATYACTAACAAAAARAGCAYAAAATCGAACAATTTCGATCTATTTTCGAACTCAAAACCAGCAGAAAATCAAACAAACAAAAGCAGAAAATAAACAAAAAAAGAGATATTACCTTGATTATTACTATAGAAGATTGGTTGTTGTTGTTGAGAGTGAGAGAAGAGGAGTGAGATGAGAGAGGAAGTGAAAGAAAGATGAGAGGCGTGAAGAGAGAAAATGATAGTTAGGGTTAGGTTGGTTTTCAAAGGGCCGATTGGGCTTTGTTTATTTTGGTCTCAGGCTTTGACAAACACAAAAGCTGCGGTTGTTCAAAAAAATCGCAGCTTTTGTGATATTCTTAATTTTTTGGGTTCTAAGATGGTTAAATGTTGGGGCTTTTTACCCTTACATTTAAGGTGCAGTTTTTGTCTATTTTTCTAGTAGTGATTATATATAGAAAAAGTGGAGCAATTATTGGTGTAAACATGAAAAAAACATTATTCCTAAAAGATAATTATATTGTCCGTCAATCTAAAAAAAGAGGAGGAAACTACTCTGAATAATCAATTAGGAAAAAAAATAAATCCAAATATATACTGTTTATCTATAATTTTCTATTTTTCGTGGCATAAGTATATCTAGTCACATATATTTTTTATTATTGTAACATAAACATAAGACTGCCACGAGAATATTGTTATTTGTGGCAATAGTACAATGTTAAGTTTGGCACAAGAATGCGACTACTTGTGGTGTAAGTATAATATATGTCACAAAAAATCGTTATTGTCACACAAATATTAGTTACATACCATGGGAGGGTAATTACCCATGACATAAGTACGGAGTACGTATAATATTTGTTGTGGAAAATTGTTTAGTTTTTTATTTGTGGTCGAAGTGTTAAGTTTGACACAAGAGAGTAACTACATGTAGCATAGGTTAGGTTTGCCACGGGAAAATTATGTTGTGGCGGAAATGTTAGGTTTGCCACGGTAGAGTAAGTACTCGTGGCATAAGTATAATTTTTCCCATGGAAAAATTATTATTTGTGGCAAAAGTGCTAAGTTTGCCATGGGAGAGGGAATACCCGTGGCATAAGTAAAATGTTAGCCACGATGTGATAATTCACGTGGCATGAATTTTTGTATTTTTTCTAGCTCTGTGATATAGATTGTTTTTCCCGTGGCTAATTGAAATTATGCCACAAATTTTATATTCCCGTGGCATAATTCGTGGCACAAGTGATGATTTGTTGTAGTGGGGTATCAAAAAACTAGCAGCATATGGATTAACTCCTGTGCATTTACAATAGCAGAACCTCCTAGGAGGAGCATTGTTGTGACTATGATGTTTGTGAGGAAACAGAACGTTAGAAAAGTCATGTGTGCAGCCGTTCCCCATGTGAGAAATTGTAGAAAAAAGACATCAGACAGATCTTAGATTGACAGAAATAACACAATTACATGTTATGACATTAACAAAGACACACAGTTGCGTATAAATACTTACCTAGCTTTCACAATTTCACAGACAGTATGAGCATTGGGAGCTTTTCTCTTGATTTCTATCGRAATTATTCCAAATAAAATTACCTYTCAATAGTTCAACTCAAGTYTCATTAYAATGAAAATGTTTGATAACCTGAAGATTAAGGATCCATTCGAGCAGTTATCCCATATCATATCACTCACAGGCTCATAGCATCACTATATTGAAAATGTGGAATTTATTTCGGACATCCTAAACTACCATATGTGGCTACTAATACTAGGTGGAGGAAGCATCATAAGTTGAAATTAATGCCGAAAAGGGGGAAGGATATTCCAATTTCAATTAAATTTCCTAAAAAAACATCAACCAAATCCAATCCTAGCCACTAAAATGCTCAGAGTTCATCGAATTRACATGAGASTATCTTGATCTAAGCCTACCTCTGAAATTGACAAGCTTTTGCAATGTAGAAYTGCTKACAAATAATCAGCAAGCTATGACAAARGTATACCCTAACATCAATTGAACCAAATCAAATACAGTGAGCTACATTCAATAAATAGCATAACTAGCATCAMAAARAGTAAAACCAATCCAYATTACAATCAGCAAAGGGCAAATTGGTTTCTCAAGCCGACTTGAGRAGGGTTTTTCCCACCTGACTTTTGGCTGTTCTGGCAGTTCATATAAACACAACCCCTCTAATAATGCATTTGAACCAATAATAGTATGTTGTAAGACCAAAAAAATGATAATAACAATAATAATAATATAGCATTCGATCTAGAATTTGAATAAAAAAAATAATCACTTCATATAAATGGTCAAATTCTTAGCCTTATAAAATTATAGATTAAATGATACAATAATGCATTATAATAGAAGACAGTACAGTATTGACTCTGTGCATAATTAATCAGTGCATAATTCTTTGTTAGGCTTAATTAATTACACCACAACTTTAGGAATGTAGTTTGGCTAATCACATACTGTGTTTAGTTAAAGGACTAGGCATGGTTGATGATTTGCATTCACCTATTGGCATTGATGTTCATGAAAGGACTAGTTACTCCTTAAACTCCATGTTAAATTATCTCTGAACTTTTATTTCCATTCTATGTTCCCTTCACCCTTTTTTCTTAAGTCTAGTTTAAAAGGGATCTTATATGTTAAAAAAATGCACTATATCTCTATGTTAAAGGCTCAAAGAGTCGAGAACATGGTCTGAGTAACCTTTTGCCTTTATCATTATATTATCATATGTCAATGCATCATTTGATCATTATGTTGAAAACCAAACTGGAAAATGACAGTAACCAAAGGAAGAAGAGTATGTAAAGATTTGACTATACTAATCAAGGATCAGGGAAATCCTCACTTTAATACAGATTTGACTGCACACCCTAAATAAATAAGAAAAATTCAAAAGAAAGAAGCAAAAATATTCAATATTATCATAAATAATATAAAGAGACACATTTTCAAATCAATAATTTAATCTTTCCTCAATGAGCAAGTAAAGTTGGCCATGCCCCTCAAGCAACAAACTCTAATGATTCAGCAACAATTCTCATGTATCATCTCACCATTTTAAAACACTTGCATAAACAACAATATAACCATCAACACATAAAACAAGTCCAATTTATACAAATCAATCAAAGTAAACTCCTTATTCTCTGTAATTCAGCCAAAGCTCAAGTCTTCTACACTTTTTTAACATTCTTATACGAATTAAAAATTAACATTGTTATAATATTCAATTCAATCAATACAACAAAACCATTAAGGTAAACACCCAAGACTAGAAAACAAGTACCAAGGAAAAAAGGAAGCATTTAAAGTTTATCACATTATCTTAGGTTAACAGTAATTCAGAAGGAGAAAAGACATTGGCCATCAAAAAAGCTTCAACACATAAAACACCATTCACCTTAACCATTGCAACATGCTCGATGCCATCCAGGGATGACTTGTAGCAGTAAGCTGTAAAAGGCCCCCACATTGTAGGCATTCTCGCAGGATGAGAAGGCCGTTCCACTAACTGAGTTCTTTTCCTCCGGTACCTGTAAATTACAACAACTTAGTACAACATCTATTAAAAATAATCAAATCCAAATACGTTTGAAATCACAACCCGTTGGGAGGGGGTGGCATGTCATATCCATCAAGAATCTGAGGATTTGTTAGTTATAATTTCTACATACGAATCCATTTTACAACTGAATAATCTGAATATAGGAAATGATATATGTAATTTTGTATGAGAATAAGAACAAATAGTTTAATTTCCCTCCATTGAAAAACCTCTAAGTAAATTTCTTGTGAAATTTTAACAAAAGCAACCAGATAACATAAGCAAAAGCATTTTGATTAGGGGGGGGGGGGGTAAACCAATGCCATGGAGCCTTAAGATAGTTGCAGAGAAGCTAAAAAAAAGGTAGTAGCAAAGTGACATTGCTTACGGGGTAAAAAGTGACTAAGAATAGAGAGCCTCACAAGTCACTAGAAGAGAAAGAGGACTTAGAAGTGTATATGTCAACATGTGAATACAAATTATAGTCATTCAACACCACCTAACCCTTCTTTTTCCATTATCCCCTAAATTCTTGACAATAGCTTTTCAAATGTCAAATATAATAAGTCTCTGATCATAACATCACAGGATTATTCCCTAAATTCAGAATAATATAAAGAGTTGCATACTTGTAAATTATCTACCATAACTTGAAAAATCTGCAAAAATTCAAACAGAT
>SNQN01000129.1:164636-213700 GCA_008642245.1 Bassia scoparia
TAATCATTATAATAGAAGACAGTACAGTATTACTCTTGCTATTAATCAGTGACATAATTCTTTGTTAGCTTAATTAATTACCACAAATTTAGAATGTAGTTTGCTAATCACATACTGTTTGTTAAAGGATAGCATGGTTGATGATTTTGCATTCAACTATTGCATTGATGTTCATGAAAGACTAGTTACTCTAAACTCCATGTAAATATCTGAACTTTTATTTCCATTCTATGTCCCTTCACCCTTTTTCTTAAGTCTAGTTTAAAAGATCTTATATGTAAAAAATGCACATATCTCTATGTAAAGGCTCAAAGAGTCGAGACATGGTCTGAGATAACCTTTTCCTTTATCATTATATTATATATGTCATGCATCATTGATCATTATGTTGAAAACCAAACTGAAAATACAGTAACCAAGAGAAGAGTATGTAAAGATTGACTATACTATCAAGATCAGGAAATCTCACTTTAATACAGATTTGACTGCACACCCTAAATAAATAGAATTCAAAAGAAAGAAGCAAAAATATTCAATAATTATGCATAAATAATATAAAGAGACACATTTCAAACATAATGAATTTAATCTTTCCTCAATGAGCAAGTAAGTTGCGCCATGCTCAAGCAACAAACTCTAATGATTCAGCAACATTCTCATGTATCATCTCACCATTTTATAAACACTTGCATAAACAACAATATAACCAAACATAAAACAAGTCCCAATTTATACAAATCAAATTCAAAGTAAACTCCTTACTTCTCTGTAAATTGCAGCCAAAGCTCAAGTCTTCTACACTTTTTTAACATCTTATACGAATTAAAAATTTAACATTGTTATACGAAGATTCAATTCAATTCAATACACAGAAATCCATTAAGTAGACACACCAAGACTAGCAAACAATACAAGAAAAAAGGGTAAGGCTAAAGTTTATCAACATTTTATCTAGGTTAAAGTAATTCAGAAGGAGAAAAGACATTGCCATCAAAAAAGCTTCAACACATAAAACACCATTCACCTTAACCATTGCAACATGCTCGATCCATCCAGGGATGACTTGTAGCATAAGCTGTAAAAGGCCCCACATTGTAGCATTCTCGCAGGATGAGAAGCCGTTCACTAACTGAGTTCTTCCTCCGTACTGTAAAAAATACAACAACTTAGTACAACATCTATTAAAAATAATCAAATCCAAATACGTTGAAATCACAACCCGTTGGGAGGGGTGGCATGTCATATCCATCAGAATCTGAGGATTTGTAGTTATAATTTCTACATACGAATCCATTTATTACAACTGAATAATCTGAATATAGGAAATGTATATGTAATTTTGTATGAGAATAAGAACAAATAGTTTAATTTCCCTCCATTGAAAACCTCTAAGTAAATTTCTTGTGAAATTTTAACAAAAGCAACCAGATAACATAGCAAAAGCATTTTGATTAGGGGGGGTAAACCAATCCATGGAGCCTTAAATAGTTGCAGAGAAGCTAAAAAAAGGTAGTAGCAAATGACATTGCTTACGGGGTAAAAAGTGACTAAGAATAGAGAGCCTCACAAGTCACTAGAAGAGAAAGAGGACTTAGAAGTGTATATGTCAACATGTGAATACAAATTATAGTCATTCAACACCACCTAACCCTTCTTTTTCCATTATCCCTAAATTCTTGACAATAGCTTTCAAATGTCAAATATAATAAGTCTCTGATCATAACATCACAGGATTATATCCCTAAATTCAGAATAATATAAAGAGTTGCATACTTGTAAATTATCTACCATAACTTGAAAAATCTGCAAAATTCAAACAGATAAAAAAACGAAACCTTAAACAAAACCCTAAATTCGAAGATCTCAGAAAATCAGAAATTAAAGAAAACGAAAGACAAGGACCTTAAAAAAAAATTCGAGATCTCAGAAGATCAACTCGAATTCAAACTTTTTCGGCACAATTACAACTCTAATTCAAATTTTCCTACCCAAATTCAGCAGTATTATAACATAAACCACCCAGATTTGTTGCCTTCATGCTTCTACTTCCAATTCAAGCTCAAAACAAACAATGGCATGAGCACACAGCAACAACGCAACAAGTCCAAGGAACAACAAGCACAAACACGAAACCAATTCAAGCAAAATTGGGCGAAAATCAAAAAGCCCCAAATCATTAAACCCTAAGTCGAATATTCGAGCAAATTGAAAAGAATTGAAAGCGAAAATACCTGAATCTCGTGTGCTTCGATGAAATGCAAAAAGGAGTGGCGGAAGTGCTTCGATGGAAGTGCTCCAAAAGACTCGACAAAGGAGCGGCGGTGGTGGTGGGAGATGAGATGAGATGAGAGGAGACGAGAGTGAGAGATGAGATGAGAGGAGACGAGAGTAAGAGATGAGAGGAGACGAGAGTGGGATGAGATCTGAGAGGATAGAGGAGAGAGAGTGATAGAGAGGGGTTAGGTTAGGGGTTTGAGTGGGATAGAGGAGAGAGAGAGAGAGTGATAGAGAGGGGTTAGGTGGTTTGTGAGGGTTTCGACTTTCGTGTATTTGATTCGATTTGAGTTATTATATTCGAAATAAAACAAAAACATTACCGACCGATTTGAAAATCGGTCGGTACACCGACCGATTTTTCGGTCGGTAATATTTTTTTAATAAAAAATAATAATTTCTGGCTGATGGGGGGGGGAATGGTTTGGGTGGAAAAAAATTAGTAACTTACCGACCGAATTATCGGTCGGTAATACCGATCGATAATTCGGTCGATATATTACATCGACCGATTTCGGTCGGTGACGATCGGTAACACCGACCGATTTTTTTCGGTCGATATTTTCGGTCGACCTTAGGCGAAATTCTAGTAGTGAAATATTAAACCCATTATCTATCTATGTGATGATAATCTCTGGATTAGTGGATTTCTATGTATGGATTACAACATTAGCGATTGATTATACAACATATTCTTCTTATGGTTGTGCAGAGTACTCGGTATAAGAGTTTACCTAAATGCTAAGGATGCTACTTATTTCATGTCATGAAGCTCAACTATGTAAATTAAACTTACTATTCACTGAAAATAGCATAGAGTAGAGCCCCCTGCAAACACATACTTTGTAACATATTTCACATACGAGCATCATAGCATGTAGCTTGCCATGGATTAACCCATCATATGGACACGTATATATCCATGTCCGACATAATATAGAAACCAATACAATAGTAAACAACCAGCGAAAAATAGCAGCAATTGCACCATAAAACGGTAAAAAAAAAACAACCAACAAAACAAAGTATTTGTTTATTAGATAACTTATCAAAACTCATAAGGGCACAAAAAGCCTTGACTAAGTTTGCTAGCCAATGGTGGTAATTCGGAGAAATTTAGGGGAAGTGACCACAAAGTAAGACATCACAAAACTGTTTTATTTTGTGATATCTTACTTTGTGGTCACTTTACCCACAAGTTTATTAAACCTGAAGGCCCATTATAGTTTGATTAGAGATTATACCCAAAAAGAAATCAACTTTCCTAAAATCATTTTATAATCAAACTAAATATATGATTAATAAAGATTAATTGGACTCCACTGTTGTAGACACCCAAATGTGTCTCCCCAAATGAGTAACTAATGATGAAACATACCATGTTTCGTGATCAATTTGATTCTGAAAAGACGCAGTTGAACTCGTAAAAAGCTCGAAAAAAGTGAAGTAATGCTCGAAATAATGTGTCAAGGGTCAAATAAGAGGCAAAAAGTAAATTTTCTTTTATTTCTTTTATTTATTTTCTATTTTTAGAATTTTCTATTTAGTTTTAGATTTTTAAAATACTTTATATTGCATTCCTCTCATTTTTCTGAGTTCACTAGTATTTTGGATTATTTTTCTGAATTTTTATGATTTTTTATGGAATTTTACAATATTTACAATATTTTTATAATATCAAAAAAATTCAAAAAATACAAAAAAATAAAACAAAAATTTCTGAATTTTTCTAAATAATCTAGATCTTTGTTCGCTTCTTCTCCAAGCAATGAACCTAGACAATCTTACGGAATATTTGTCCGGTCCAGGTTGGAACCTGTTAGACCTGTTTTTTGTTTTACTCTTTTAATTAAAAAAATCCATCGGACCTGTTGACCTGTTGACCGGTTGGACCGGTTACTAACTTACTACTTTCCGATCTAAATTAACGACCCTTCCACAAATGAGAAATGACAAGTTACTGACTTCATTTCTTATAAAATTAGCAAACAAAAAAAATGAATAACAAGCTATGTTTATGCCATAATTTAATAAAATTAACAATTCCAATATATCAAGAACTAAAAAAAAGAATCAAAATGAATTAAGGCAAGAATTAAATAAACTAAATAAATAAACATGCTAAAAAAATAATCAGTAGTTAAATCAAATAAATAATCAGAGGCTAAGAGCATATACTGTAAAATCAAATAATCAGAAATAATCAATATCGACACTCCACAGTATCGAGAACAGCGACTGCGAGGAGATGGAGAACAGCGGTTGCTGAGGCGGTGGACGGCAGCGGCGTCGCGGCGAGGAGATCGAGAACAGCGGCGCGGCGAGGAGATGGAGAAGCAGTGGCTGCGACTTGCGAAGTTGCGAGCCTGCGCTGCGAGGAGATGGAGAAGCAGTGGCTGCGACGACTCGGCGAGAGTGGCGCGTGGACGCCGGCGAGTGGGGGCTGRGAGAATCCGACGAGGGAGACGCCGGCGTGACTCGTGAGTGTGAGAGTAGAAGAGTTTAGGGTTTTGGTTCGTGAGTCAGATTGATAGAGAATAAAGTGAATGAGTGATAGGAATTAGGAAATAGGGTATATAGAATAGGAAATTAAAAAAAAAAATTCAAAATAAAAATTTAATAATTCAACCGGTCCACCGGTCCAGACCTGAAAACCCCGGTTTTGGACCGGACCGGACCGGCGGACCGACTCCCCTATTTTATTTGGACCTGGACCTGGACCGYAATCCGCGGTCCGGTCCGGTCCGGTCCAAATTCAGGTCCGYTCCGGTCCGGTTTCAGGTCCAGACCGGACCTCTGCTCACCCCTATACGCTATATGCTGCTTGGAGCATATATACACTGGATCCAGCGTATATATGCTTCCTGTAGTGTATATACGCTGCTTGGAGCGTATATACGCTTCTTTCAGTGTATATACGCTCCCTTTTCCACCTCGTGTGCCTATAAATACGACCCTCGTCCACAGTTTCACGAGGAGAAAAAAATCTTTCACACGTTACGAAGCTCCTTATACGTGCTTATTCCCCTTTACTCTCACTCATACTCTCTTTTCACCACAAATACATACAAAATACGAGTTCTTGCGTTCTTTTCAAATCATATTGACGAGCGATATCAAGGTATAACTCTAAGGTTACTCACCCAAAACCTTCATTTCGCATTCTTTTAACTTGATTAATAATAGTTACGAGTTCTAACACTACAAAAAAAAGAGCAAATAGCAACGGAAATGTAGTGACGGAATTAAATCTGTTTCTAAAATAGAAACGGAGTTGTTTTAATTCGTTACTCCTTTAAATTAGAAACGGAAAAAATATTCCGTCTATAATTTAGAGACGAAAAATAAACTTCTGTCACTAATTTAGTGACGGAGAGGTAAATCCGTTACTAAATTTAGAGACGGATTTCAATCCGTCACTAAATTAGCAACGAAAATTTTAATCCGTCACTAAATTCAGAGACGGATTTAAATCCGTCACTAAATTAGCAACGGAAATTTTAATCCGTCACTAAATTCAGAAAAGGATTTTAATTAAATCCGTCACTAATTTCAGAGACGGATTTTAAATCCGTCACTAATTTAGTAACGGAATCAAGATTTCGTCACTAATTCAGTAACGGAATCAAGAATCCGTCTCTAATTTTATACAGTAAAATAGACTGAGTGCGCCATATTTTTTTGGTGAAATTTTGAAAATTCGAGTAGAATAGTTTTACTAAAAAAATAGAAACGGAAATAACAAAATCCGATGCAAAATAATAGAAACGGATATGAAATCCGTTGCTGTTGAAATAAAAGAATTACAAAACAAGGAACAAAACTTCTCAATTTATTCATTTCACATTTTCACGACAAAATAAAACAAAACCCCCTTTAACTCCAAAACACCTAATTTTGTGACACCTCCACCCAGAAACGCCTGTGCACGCCGCGTCACCCTACTGCCGCCTCCTGACCTAGCTGCCGCCGATAGGCCTGTCGTCACCGCAGATCGAGCTGCCACCGCCTTTCTTCCTCCTTCTGTTTCTGCTACGTTCGCTGCTATATGTTGCCGCTTCACCTTGCTCTCCTTCTCGTTGAATTTCGATCCTGTTTCCATTAAATTAATTAGGTATTTAATTTTAATTAAACCCCTTATTTTGTTAGATTATTATGTTCAATTGAATGTATTTAGTTGCTTGATTTTACAATTAGGATTTAGGGTTTTGGTATAAGTTTTTGGTTAATTGAATTGTTGCTTTGTGTTTAATTGTGAAGTAGATTTTGGAAGAGAAGCCATTGTTGCCATTATCTACCTCTCCCATCAACTTTCCTTATTTCAGATTTGTTTTTTCGTTTTTTTTAACTGTTTGACTTCAGTAGATTTTGTGTTCAATTGTTGTGCATACTTTACTTGTTTTTTTACACATTTTTTAAATTAAATTGTCAATGGGGTGGTCTGGGCAGGTTTAACTCCAAGATTGTTCCACATAAATTCTCCTATTTCAAGCTTCCTGAGTACAATTTCCCTATCTGGCACCCTAATAGTTCATTTATTCTGCTATGTCCTGCTATTGTGTACATTGTCTTAAGGGAATAACATGTTTTAGAATAACCATGTGTCCATGCATCCAAGGATAGACTAATATATAGAGTTTATTTTGTGTTTGCAGATTATTTTCAATGACTTATAACATCTGCATTTTATTGTGTTCTCTATCATTAAGAAAAGTTTAAACCTCAAAATAGGAAATGAATTCATCGAACTGGTGACTAAACATGCTCCCATAGTGTCAATGAGACCCACAAACCCTCTACTATATGTATACCCTCCAATATCTTTTTTTTCTATTGGTAATCCATGCCAATTGGTAATTGTAGCGCTCTCKCCTCCATGTCAAAAAAGAACTAGATAACATCACCAAAAGCCTCACAGGGTATCTAAGTGATCTCCTAACTCTTCCAAGTCCACTAAATTTTACATAGTAGCTCACATTCATACCCCTTATTCAATRAGTTAACCTATAATCCTTACCAATAAAGAGCTAGATACAAAATTAAAAAGTTTAGCAAGTAACTAAAGCTGCTAGCATTCAACCAAAATTGATTTTATGAGGATAAACAATAATATCTTGTTTTATGCTTTTGAATAATGTATTTAGTTATAGATAGTGATATATATCTTGGTTTATACAAATTTATGATTAAGAAATGATAAAGGTTAAGAAGTTGACGTAACGCAAAGTACATTATATTATCTATGATTAACTTTAACTTTTTCTTGGTGTTGACACTATATTTAATCAAAAATTCAGACTAGCTAGGTGTTCTCTATTCCTTAATTAATCATGTTTGTGTGTAATAGAAAATTAGATGTTTTATATATTAAATTAGATTTATTTAACTTTTTTTTTAGGAATTTTCAACATGTGTTTAATTTGATAATGAATTGCAATAGGATGAACAAGACCCCAATAATAGATCGTGAGTGGATGTATGATGAAAGGCTTAATGGAAAATTTCTTAGTTCAACTTATGCAAGTAAAGTTGACTAGTTCATTGAATTGGCTTGAATCAGCGACGAAACATTTTGTAACGGATGTAATCCGTTTCTAATTCCATCACTGATTGAAATTAGTGATGGATCTGATGAAATCAGTGACGGATTTTTCCGTTGCTGATTGCACTTTTTTTAGTAGTATAATTCAATTAATAAAAAGTAGAAACCCACTTTTAAATTGTTTTCATGTAAATACATAGGATTATTAACCACTTATTCGTTGATGTCATCTTTAATTTCATCTTTGTTTTTAATCTTGTTATTATCATTATTATTATTATTATTATTATTATTATTATTATTATTATTATTATTATTATTATTATTATTATTATAGATATTATTATTATTATTATTATTATTATTATTATTATTATTATTATTATTATTATTAAAAACACCAAAACGTGGTTAGCGTTACAAGCAACAAAAAAGACCAAGCGATCTACAAGAAGTTGGAGGGGAGCCGAGATACAATCTGGGCCCCCACTCCTCTAGCAATAGCGAATCCTATCCGACCAAAGATGTGAGCAGCTGCACGAGCCCCAATGTCCTGGGCCTTGGAGAACGTCTGGATCCGCTTCAGAAGCGCAACAGCACCCTTGTCTAATTCCCCCAAAGAAGAGAAGGAAAAAGGAAGGAAACCATATCCAATCGTCCTACAACGCGCCAAATACTTCTCCCGCTTCCGCTGAGCTGCTACCGCCACCATACGACCAGGAACGAAATCAGACAACCCAGATTACGTCAAAGAGAAGAACCCGTCAGATTATTATTATTATTATTATTATTATTATTATTATTATTATTATTATTATTATTATTATTATTATTATTATTATTATTATTATTATTATTATTATTATATTATATATTATTTATATTATTATTATTATATTATATAATTATTATGATTATTATATTATTTATTATTATTATATTATTATATTATTATTATTTATTATTATTATTATTTATTATTATTATTATTGCTATCGTCCATACTAACATATTTGTTTGCATTGTTAAGCGATTCAAGGCGGAAGTCTTAATAATCTAACATTTATTCTATCCTTTGTCTTAATAACGATTCCAGGTAGGGATTTGTATATATATATATATATATATATATATATATATATATATTGTTATTATTATTCTTGTATATATATTTTTAATAATCTTTGAATTTGTATAAATAAAACCGGAATTTAATTGCTTGTCACATTAAAGTCAGATAATTATGGACAACCGGTTTTCTAGGCTCCTCGTTTAATATTGACTAACAATAAAGGATCGCCTTATCCATTGTAGAAGTCATTGTTTGTATAATAGTGACCCACCTAGTAACCTTAAAGGCTTGAAATTGCTAAGATATGTGTATCCAATAATCATGATGAATGGAATACAATGAGACCGAGTAGAGGCCGCTACATGCGGGCGGATTAGGACAAAGATTCAATCCGTACCATCCCCGAACCTACGAGCTGGTTACTGATCGGACCGTCGGGCCTATGTTTGGCACCAACGTTTCGGGCATCCGTGATTAACCTTTATAGGCACGGTGGCCATCCCCTTACTCGACAACACTCCCCCAACGCACTCGCGTGCGGGTTCTGTGGCTCAAGCTCACAACACAACTACACATCGATGTAGGCCCAAGCCCCCCGCGTGGACCCACGGTCTACAACTGTACACCAAACACTAATGAATTAGAATTTTAACTTTTAAGCAGCATCACAAAGTTTGCTTATGCACATTTAAAATAATAATCTTTGTTGTTATTGCAATACACTTAAGAAAAAAAGAAGCTTACCAGTGTGCATATTCTGCGAACAACTTCAATTCTCCTTTTCTCATCTTACCATCTTCAATTTTTCCCCAAAATTCTTCGCTCGCGTCCATTTTACAACCTAAGTAAGATACTAATTTTCTCATAAAATGTGTTATAACTGATAACATCAGACAAAAAAACTCTTTGAATTTATTGCCCAAAAATCGCCACAACTACTGATTTCATAACTTAAAAAGGTGGATTCAAACCAATTTTCCATACAATCATTTGTTTTATTAAAAAGGTGAATATGTCTTGCATAATGATCAAGCAAGCAAGCAAGCACGAGGGTTTCACCATTAATAAGAATAAAAGAAAGCAAGCAAGCAAGCACAAGGGTTTCACCATTAATAAGAATAACTCTGAAATTATTATTCTATCAGGAGGAAAACCATGAAATTGTCATTAATTAGGGAACACAGCATATGTTGAACTGTAGCTCAAAATGATAAAAGAAATTATCTGTGTCATATTCATTAACAATTTCATAGCAGACTTTGATGAATGCATATTATATTATAGTTAAGTATAGAAGATAGTAATTTTAGAGATTATCAAACTGAAGATAACTTACCTGCCAGAACAAACAACACTGCAAAATAAGCAATAAAATTAAACAAACACTAATTTCTCACATAGGAATTTCAGAGAACACTCATGCTTATGAATTTAGTGTAACAAAATATATAACCATCTCTTCATTTCTAGGATCAATTTCGAAGTTGATTGAAACCACCAATAAACCCAATAGAAAAAGTCAAAATCACAAACATATATCTAATTCTGCTTTCATGGGTTGACTAATCACAAAACCCAAATCAAAATGTAAAAACCCAAAAAAACAATTCATTTATAAACCTAAAATCAGTCAAACTTTAAAACACAAACTTTTAACTACAAACCTCATGGTTGAACTAATCACAAGACCCTACCAAAATTAAACTAATCTACAATGCAAAAAATCCAAATTTTTGACCGATTAACATCAAACACCACCTTAAACCAAGAAAAATGAAGCAATTATATATCAATCTAAAATCACCCAAAATCAAAATCACAAGCATTAAATCACCAACCGAAAATCGAAACATGAGATACGAAATTGGCGATTAAAAATCACAAAGACAAAAGTAACTATTTCATAATGCAATACACTAATCGGATATGAAAACTCACCAATTGAAGGCTTGCAACCACATTATGTCGCCGGAAACTAATGCATAATCACCAACAAAAACTCGAACTCCTCTCATATTATGCTCCATTTGATTGGCTTTTCTGCAAAAAATGAGACAACTTTGATATTTTCAACCACTTCAGTTGCTAAGAAGAATACTGTAGTAAAACAACTCTTCTACTTTTCGAATAAAATGAGGTATACAGTATACACATGTTCTTCGATAAAGACAGCCATTTAGCCAAGGGAATTGTGAACTTCTAACGATAAAGGCCAAAAATAAACCAACAAATTTAATATCATCTTCCAGCTTATTAATAGGATACACATGCAACATAAATCAACGGTTATGTTTAGATGATCCTGAAAAGAGGCTAGCTACATCAATATCAAGTCCATTGTTTTTCCCTCTACACACATCACATACATCCATTGAAAAATCGCCCTCATCATCCCTCAGTATTGCTTCCATACCCACCCCATCATCCTTAACTGCCTAGAAATTTGAAGAATTGAATAATTATCAAATACCTTGTCATGTTTTGCTAGCTTCTTTGTCCTTCCACTTCGTATATTGCTTTTATGGTCACTCTCACCACAGAATAAGCTGAGATGTCGCCGAAAAAGAACAATGATTCAGAATAATTATTGAAAAATATGGCATGATACAATTTTAAATGTACAGTATTAACACAAGCACAAACTACTCAAATCTGTTTGACAAATCAACACCAGCACAAACTACTCAAAATAAGCAAATCAAATCACGTAAGGCATGTTCTATTAAAATGATTCAAAAAGAAATGTTATAGTAAACAATGAAGACAATATGAGAAGTCATCATACACACCTAAGTATCACATGAATTAGTGATAAAGGGCAAAGATGAGAGCACAAAACAGCCACAAGTCGGCATTGAGCTTCCATGTCCATTTTGGGTACTCTTTATAAACTCAGATCTGAAATGATCACAGAGGTAAGACTATCATGATAGGTCAAGAATCAATCATAAAAAAATTACTGTAATATGGTTTCAAGCATGCAGTGGAATTTAAACAACTTTCATCTGATCATAGTCATATTCCTTCTAAAAAGGGACAGTGCAATGTAAGAGTTGTATGGAGTTTAAAGATTGACTAAAGAGAGATCTAAACTGTGACGAGCTAAGGTACTAAAAATAAAGGTTAATTAGTGTTGGTATATATTAGCTAACCAAGCCTAATATAACCAAGGCCCATATAATAAAATCCATTGGGCTAACTAGAGCAAGTGAACGGAGGCCCAAAAGGAGTCAAAGTAGTTGACCACCTGGTCAAAGGGTGTGACACAAATAAGACATCTGCCCTGGGTAAATATGTGACACTTGTCATTAAAGAGTCTAGTGCCACCTACACATGCAGTAGTATATAAGGCAGCCTAAGGCCACCCAGGCCTGGGAAGTACACATAAATACTCACTACCTACTTTCDCTCTCTAAATTGCCTACTACCTGGTATAGACTCTAACACCTCCATCGAAGGGGTTGTTCTTGGGTTCCCCAGGGTGGTTCACTTTGGGTTTTGTAGTTACTTGGATTGCACCTCCGGTTCATCACCACCAGCGTCCGCCCATTGGCAACTGCCACGTCAGCAGTACCAATTATTGTACCAACAATTTGGCACTAGAAGGAGCTTTGGCCCTTGCCCTGGACCATCTGTCCATAGAGGGACCAGCCTGTTCATCCTCATGAGTAATCAAGGCCATACATCTATCTATTTCTTCCTTCAGACCATTAGACACGGCTCATTGGATTTCCTCCTCCTACAGCTTAAGGGCGGTACCAGCGTCCCCAGCTGTACCTGCCCCTCTGAAAAAGAAGGAATACTACTACTAGGTCTGGCAGGTGAAGGATCAGAAGCACTCGACTTAGAGGTTACGCTCCTAGAGGATAAACTTCTTGCTCTCCTAATTAAAGGTTGGGAATCCTTACTTAATTCATCATCAGTCATAATTGGAGAGTTCTCAGGCCTATTTTGGGAATCGCTAAACTCCTCTGACATTCTACACAAATCGACCACAAGTAAAAGAAATGGAAAGGAAAACCAAGAAAATCACAAACCACTTAAGCCAAATTCACAAAAGCCATTACAAATGGTAAGCACGCAAAGTTAAATTCAAGCAAGAACAAAAAAGTTACCTGTCTGATTGAAGGGCACGAGCACTGATTCTTGGCTTAGGGCAGGCTTCAACTTTTCCAAACTCTTCTTGTCACAAACGAAATTGCAATTACCAGTCTGATGATCGAAATTAGAATTCGAAATCTTTCAACTTTGAGGCTGAAGTGTTGATTTTCTCTCGTTTTCTCTCTCTCAAGCTTTGAAGTTTTTTGATGTTTTAAATTGAAAAAGTGAGTTGTGAAGTGACCCACCATAAATATAGGAGAAGCAACCGCCATTAATTAGCCAACCACGATAATAACTACTCAAGTTAGTGGGGCAGTAATTATTACATGGCAGTAAATGAGGAAATAACTGTCAAAGTTAATTAACTGCTCGCTATTCGAGGCATACCTGGTTATCAGGGTAATTATTTGGCCTTGGAAGAAACCTTTGTGACACTAGGGGCAGACCCTGGTGCCCCGGTAACTTGGTAAAATCTCCGGATATAACCAAGTTTTGGGGGGGGGGGGGGGAGAGGGGGCTAGTTGTTTGGTATTTATTAGTCAACCAGGCCTAATATAATCAAGGCCCATATAAAATCATTGGGCTAACTAGAGTAAGTGAACGGAGGCCCAAAAGAGTCAAAGCAGTTGACCACCTGGTCAAGGGGGTGACTTGAATTAAGACATCTTCCTTGGTAAATATCGACACTTGTCATTAAAGAGTCTAGTGCCACCTGCACATGCAGTAGTATATAAGGATGCCTTGGCCACCCAGATCTGGGAAGTCACATAAATATCACTACCTATTTCACTTCTAAATTGCCTACTACCTGGTATAGACTCTAACACCTCCATCGAAGGGGTTGTTCCTGGGTTGCCCCAGGGTAGTTCACTTTGGGTTTTGTAGGTACTTGGATTGCACCTCCGGTTCATCACCACCAGCGTCGACCCATGGACAACTGCCACATCAGCAGTACCAATTATTGTACCAACAATTAGCATTTCATATTCCTCCACTACCAAGTTAAATGGGGGCACAAATTGCCTAATATCGTAGAGTGTTTCATAACAACATTTCATAGTCCCGTTAGAGATGGTTTTTAATTTTAAGGCACATACCACTTTGATGCAAAACTCAAACATATTGCATCTTCATCATTTGCCGGTGAAAGGGTACCTAATCTCCTGTGATACCAAAAAAAAAAATTAAAATCATATAGAATTAGTGATAATCATCCAAATTAACAAAGCTAAAATCAGAAAGTGCAAAAAAAAAAGGAATTACTTGATAATGGGAACATGACCAAATTGCCAAACTCTTGAAGAGGTCTACGATTTCCCACTTCCTCTAACCTAATCCATTCAAAAAATCGGCAAAAATATAGTTACTGTTTACACAACAACAAAGTACGGGTATCAATTTGACTATTCACCAAATTATAGTTCGACACTTCCTCAGCTATTCACTATCCTCAAATTTCCAGATCAACCCAAAACAAAGATTTTGCAATTCAATTAAAGATTTTAAATCTAATCAAATTCACAATTCCAAACCACAAAATTCGGGGGAAAATAAAATAAATACTGATCAATAAGATAGTCATATCTAAATACTAGTTAGTATAAAACGACTAATGTCATCAGCGTTTACGTGACTGTCTCTTATTAATAAATTTCTTGTCAAAAGCACTGATAACCTCATAAATAAAATTTAATTTAAATTTATTTTTTAAAAAATCTTGAAATTGTACATCCGATAAGACTAATCTGGTATTAATATACACAAACAAGTTTAAAGTAAGAGACAACAATTGCACTCTTTTTGACTTGCCGTGATGCATACACACTACGGATTGCCGCCACTTCACACATTGTACTAAGCTGAGTTAACCAGTACTCAGCATACTACTTCAATAGGGTCGTTAGTTCTCATTAGTTGTAACTGTTGCCATCCTTTGTTGATTCAATGGTTGCGAAGGGTGATTGCATAATCCTACCGATTACATTCTTCATCATATTCAATAATTCGTATATTTTATTGGGATTGTTCAAGACAACGTACCACACTTTAATTTATGTTGCTAACTTCATTTATATGATTAAGACTTTGATTGATGGCATCTTAATTTGTCAAACTGTGACTCTATGACTATACTTGACAATACATTAATAAAATGACGCTTGACTATATTATTTGTTACATATTTAGTATAGAATAGAATTCACTTATCTTATAATTAGTGTCAAAATTCCAAATGACTAGATCAATTTGAATTGAAATTGAGAGAGTGTACTTACGTAATAATCGTAATTCTACAATTAAATAATGTGAACATTTCTTATATGCTACTCCATACATTTTTTAAATTGTTGATTAATTTGCTTGGTTTTTTTTGTTTTTATTTTTCTTCTGATTATTAACAAAAGAAAATTTTAGAATTATCATAAAGGTTTCGAGGGCAAATATTCAATATTACTGAGCCATGAGTCTTTTCTTGGCTTAGATTTAGCAGTACGTGGAGAACGCCATAATAGATTCTGGAATGTGATAAGTGATTAATTACAAAGTCTTAAGGTATTGTCGTTATCATTAATTAGCTGGTGCACTCAAGTCCATTTTGATAACTCTTGTCTTTGTCTCTCTCACATATATGTAAATAATTTTAACTTATGGGATTGGATTAAGATCTTTTCTAACAATGATTATAATAAGCATGCTAATTCTGTTACGTCTTTGTTTCATGGTAGATTTTTCTTCTTGTTCATCTTCTCATTGCATACACACAACACACACACACACACACTATTTTAGTATTGTTGCTAGGGTTGAGCACCGGTCCAGAACCGGACCGGGACCGACTGGACCGGCGGACCGGAATCTCCAAAAAACTTGGACCTGGACCGGACCTGAATTCATTCCGGTCCGGACGGACCGGGCCGAACCTGAAAATTCAGGTCCGGTCCAGGTCTGACCTGTTGGACCTGTTTTTTTTTTTTTTTTTTTTTTTTCAGCCTGAACATCCATAAATAATGTCCTGGACACGAGATAAGAGAAAGAGATTCGTTTGTTTGATCTTCTTCTTCGCTCTCTAATTCTTCTGCCATGGCAGTTGTCTTCCCTCCAAATAATTTATTTTTCTAAATTATATATATATATAGAATAAGGATCATGTGAAAACAAACTTAGGTGAAACTAAAACTTTTAATCTTGACCGTAGGTATTTGGAGATGGACGGTCACGATTTAATCTAATGTATATCCTTGTATTTCAATCTGGGTACATTGAAGGTTTAAAGGGGTACACGTGTACTGTTCATCAATAGTACTGAAAAATCTGTTGTACCTTTACTGCTGTATGTACCCCTAAAATGTAAAATGTACCCACTTATTTTGGTTTTCACGTTTCATATACAATGTGGTTTTCACTGGATCCGACTCTATATTATATTATATATATAATATATTATATAATACTATATATATATATTATTATATATATGATATATATATATAATATAATATATATATATATATAATATTATATAGTATATATTTTGCCGAAGCTCACGGATGTGAAATCCTTAGAATCACTGAAATGATTGATTGATTGAATGTGCAGACAGACATACAGTATAGCAATAGCATTTATAAGGTTTACATTTTACGAAAATCTATATATATTCAGGTCCATCGGTCCGGACCTGAAAACCCCGGTTTTGGACCGGACCGGACCGGAAGACCGACTCCCCTAATTTCTTTGGACCTGGACCTGGACCGGAATCGGCGGTCCGGTCCGGTCCGGTCCAAATTCAGGTCCGGTCCGGTCCGGTTTCAGGTCCAGACCGGACCTTTGCTCACCCCTAATTGTTGCACTTCAGAGACCTATCAACTATATGTATTTAATAAATACGAAGTAGCCAATACTACCAACTAGACTTGACTTTCTCGTCAAAAAAATAAAAAATAAAAAATAGAGTTGACTTTAGTGATTAATAGTCTCAATKTTCTTAACTAATATATGATTATTGAGTTTTGAGAACTAAAAGTGGAGGTGATWTATTATCTATTGAGATACCCATGCAAAGTCTATTGAAGATTATAATGCGTTCACCAAATGTTGTCGAATTGAACTTCTCATTGTAAAAAAAAAAAAAAAAAAAAAAACAAAAAGTTTTTTTAAGCTATGCCCTCGAGTTTTTTCATTTTCTAAACTGTACCCTTGCTTTTTAGAAATTCTAAGTTGTGCCCTTCAATTTCTTCAAATTCTAAGCCATGCCCTTATCTATAATTAACTACTAAAAGAAAACATTGCTGATGTCATTTACTGCCACATGTCACATTCTCATAAAAAAAATTCCCTCCAAAACTACTATTGACATCATTTATCTTTTATTTTTTTGAAAAAAAACTTGTTTTATCTACCTAATATCTAAATCTAAATAATTAATGCTTCTTTCAGGATTTCATGAAATTATTATTGATTTAATTTCAAATTCTTAAATAATAAATGCTTTCATCAAAATTTAATGAGATTATTTAAAAAAAAAAATAGATATCATTATGAGTATTTGCTTTTTTGAGAAAAAGAAAAAAAATATATAATTTGTTTTCTTTATCAAAAATAAATTGTGCAACGCACGACCGACACGAGGTTAAAGAGAGAATAGCGATTAGTAAAATTTTTATTTCATCACTATAAAATTTTATGTAAAAAGAGACCTTAAACAAAAAAAAGTTTGTGAGGAGGGATCTTGATGTCCTTTTGGATGTTGACCATGTATATCCTGCGTTGACCCTCCCTTATACTTCTAATGGCACTCCCTATTACACCTTACATGTGTTTAAGTATGCAGGTGTTTAGTGATTAATTACAAAGTCTTAAGGTATTGTCGTTATCATTAATTAGCTGGTGCACTCAAGTCCATTTTGATAACTCTTGTCTTTGTCTCTCTCACATATATGTAAATAATTTTAACTTATGGGATTGGATTAAGATCTTTTCTAACAATGATTATAATAAGCATGCTAATTCTGTTACGTCTTTGTTTCATGGTAGATTTTTCGTCTTGTTCATCTTCTCATTGCATGCACACAACACACACACACTATTGTAGTATTGTTGCACTTCAGCGACCTATCAACTATATGTATTTAATAAATACGAACTAGCTAATACCAACTAGACTTGACTTTCTCGTCAAAAAAATAAAAATAAAAAATAGAATTGACTTTAGTGATTAATAGTCTCAATCTTCTTAACTAAGTATTTAATAGTCTCCAGCGTCCGGCCTTCATGTTTTCGGGTTACTTTCTGGTGGCTCCGTGTTTAATTTGCCCGGCTATGCTGCTGCGATAAGCAAGTATTTAATCATTCACAAATGAAACACATTTGACGGAACACCAAAAATAGGGTTACGTTAGTCGTCAGATGAAGTTCTTAATTACATTCAAAATTTGTGCTTTGAGTGCAAATTTTTTTATTGTAAAACCTACTCTTTTGAGTTGTGCTTTAATTGCAACTATTACTTGAGGAGTTGAGGTTGTAAAATTTCAAAGCAACTACTCGGTATTATCCTTTAGTCCGCTTTTATAATCTTCAAGTGATTATGAGTAATAAGTTGAATGACATAAATATATAATACTTCGTATATATTCCTTATATCATTTTTACATTTACAATATTAAATATATTGAGACTAAAAGTTGCTCATCGAAACAAAAAATGTAACAAAATAAATAAAAATTTACAATCAAATTTCACATTTTTAAAAACCATGTTGCTGGACGCCGGGGCGTTAGATAAGTTATAAATATATTTCTTAAAATGACATTAAACTTGGAATGCATGCCAAATTCACACGTCAATCGGTGTAATTTATGTTTATGTTCATTTAATATTTTCATTTTTTATCATCTTATCTAATGCCCTAGGGGCGCTTGTTAGCTTTTGCCTTAAAATAGGATGTTGACGAAATTTCTCTTTCAATACAGAATTGATAATATCAGTGCCTTTTATCTGTAATATTTCTCAAGCAAAGACAATCGTTTTTCTTCCAAATAAATATAACTAAAGGCTCACATTTTTTTAACACTATTTATTTGTACATGGTAATTGCACGCCTTTCTCTGCATCATTTTAATTTATCTGTTCACATTCTTCACATTAAAAAAAAATTCTCAAATTTATATGGTACGTACTAACGGGGATACCCAACATATACCGATGATGTTACAGTGCCCTTCTCTAAAGAAGATCATGATAACGAATAAATCTCAATCAATCATTTTGCCTAATCAGCAAGGTTGTAAGTCAATCGTATTTTTTATGTATGTATTTTGTATATATACCCCATACATGTATATATGCTTTTTTTTCAAATACCTATTTTTCAAAATACATGAAATAATTTAGAAGTATAATAAGTATTTATGTATATACACATATTCGTATTTAAGTATATACATTAATGCATTTGTTTTTATATTTTGGATAGTGATTTACTTTTATACCTTTAAATAATTAGATTGTAATTCACCCTTATACCCTTAACTAATTAAGTTGTAAATTACACTTATACCCTAACATAACTTAATCAACATCAACAACATCATATTATGTCAGCTACTATTCGAATACCTCTTTTACGATTGAAGCTATGAAGTTCATCAATGGTGGTCGTCTATATATGGAGGCAAAATAAAAAAAAAAATTATTATAGTGTCACATAGCGAACGAAATGAATATATAAAAATCTTTCATGTTTAATTAACTTATTAAGCCCGAAAATTTAGAGTCTCATGTATCTCCATAGTTTTTTTTTTGAAAAAATTCTATACAAAGAACATTTCCTCAATTAAATCTCTTGTTTATTTTGACAAAAAATCCAAAGTTGAATTGCAGCGGCTATTTTTAGTGTTTATAGAATAGATTGTTATCATTTTTTTGGAGGGTTTAATTTCCATATTCATGGATAAGTGTAGTTGCAGATATTAGGGTTTTTTTCGATGATAGGTAGGTTGAAGACGATCGCAATTTAATTCTAGAAAATACGCAGGCTGAATTTTGGACATGTCCAAAGTTGATTTTGGTAATTTCCTTAACATGGTCATATACATTTCTGTATATTGTTCATACACATATCTAGATTCATTTCCATGAAAATTGAACCAGATTATAGTGTAATTCAAAGGCCTAAGTTAAGGTGATTTATTTCCTTAATGAGATATGTTAAGATGAGTAAGGAGCATCCAATCCCGACCCTGGGGCAGAGCGAGCTGGGCTCCCGTCTAGGGACGCCCAACTCAATATGGTACATTAATAAATTGGGTAAAAATACGAGTAATTAACATAAAATTACAGAAAATGTCTATTACATAAGGGAAGGGCGGAGGATGGTGTTGTTTCAACTAGAACACTGCAAGAGGGGGGGGGGGGGGGGTGAATTGCTGTGTGGAACTTCTAGTGGAATTTAAAGCAATTTAAACGAATCAAAGAGAATGAAATACAATTTCAACGAGAAAAACTTCCTTGGCCAGAGGAAGAAAAACTCCACTTTTATATTAGGCATGTAAACCACTTTACACCCTAAAACTTCTCTACCCAGCCCGTAAGTTCCTTTAGGAACTGCTAGACAATTCTCACTCTCGTTCTTCTCTTTCTCACTTCTCTGATTCTCACTCTTTCCCCTTTCTCAAAGATTACAACTCGATATAATACTCTAGCACGTTGGAACATTTAGTAATCTGGATAAGAATACAAGACTAGAACTAAGACAAACACTTAACTAATCACTCGACTTTTACTCTCACAAGTGCTTAAGTGAATGCTTGTGTGTTCTTACTAATTTTGTCAGATTAAATGAGTATATATAGTGTGAATTAAGCCTTGATGAACAAGACAAAACCCACTATCCCACTAATCCACTAAATTACTGAACCCATTATCCCTTAAGTCATTATCCCATTACCCATGATCTATATCCTATAATTCAGTAAAACCTAGTTGATTTATTCAGAAGTTAAACCCTAAAATAACTCTAAGAATTCCGTTATTAAAAACAAACCCTAGACCTAGTATAAGTTAGTTACCTAGATCCTATTATTTAGGCACCATTCGAATTATTTGGTAAATCAGATTTTAACTGAATTATTTTAGACCTAAAAGTGGAATAAATTCACTTTGACTTATTAACCCAAAGTTAGACCTAAGACGAACTCAAGTTCCTACAGGAAGTAGACTCGTGTTCCATCCAAACTATAGACTCCAACGTACGTACAAAATTCCTAGAAAATTATCCTCATAATTATTCTGGAATTCTTCTCTTCTCGTCAAGAAACTTCGTTGGAACTCCTTGATGTTGTCTTCTTGTTCCTTCGTCCGTTTGTACTCAGGAACTCGTGGATTCTCTAGTGTGTTCTTATGCAGAATGTTACACAAGAACTTCTCTTTGTTCTCCTTTGTTCCTCTACAGTATATATACTACTTTGGAACTTCTCTTTCCTTGGAACTTGATAGATGATTCATGGTGTTCTTACTCTGGAATGCTCCTTGAATTTCCATGTTGCTCAAAGATCTAACTTTGTGAACCTGTAAACTTCATAGGAACTCAAAACTTTTATTAGCTAAGTTTGTTTGTGTAAGTCATCATCAAAACCAATAGAAACTCAAGGGTCAACAGATGGTGTCCCCCCTCTTGAATGACAGGAATACCCTTAATGAGTTTCAAATAAAATGAATGACTTGATGTGCCTAAATTAACCTCTCCATTTTTTTTTTGTTAACAATGGAAAATGCATTTATTGTGTAACTTCTGTACTGAAAACTTAAATCAATAAGGTTTACTCCAAATCGGAACCTATATAATTTCTATTATATAAGCCAAGGGGGAGCAATGGCGTCCTTTTAAGAAATGTCCGATTTACCCTTTAGTAAATATAAATTGACATATTTAAAGTTCTATTAATTTATTCACTTCCTACTACTTAAAAATTTTCACATAAAGAAAGGTTTTAAATTTACCAAATAAACTACTCCACTACAACTTAAAAGTTAAAACATTCGTGGTAATAAAATGAATTATGATTGAAAAATGACACAATATTTAAAAAGGTTATATTAAAATTTAATATGCGTCAAATTTAAATATAGATTAACAATTTTCTCTCCTTAGTTTTTAGCACAGATAGCGTCTAGGAAACACGGACACTTCGCCAAGGTAGCGTGTCCCGTGTTGGACACGTGTCGGAAACGGACACTCCTCGGACACGCGTAAATTCGTGTCCGACACACAAAAGGACGTGTCCAATTTTTTATTCTATTTTTGGACACACGGACACAAATAGAAAACGTGATGGACACGTTTTCGAGAATAAGATTTGTCTTCTCCTATTRTAATCTAAAACCCTAACCTCCGTTATATCATTTTCTCCTACAAAAATCACTAAATTAACCCAAACCAATAGAATTGTTCTTCTCTCTCCTCATTTAGGTGCTCCAAGAACTCTTCTTCTCTCTCGTCATTTACTTTGCTCTTACTAATTCGTCGATCCCTGATTTATTTCACTTATTTGAATGGTTTTTTGATTTATTTGATTTTGTTTCACTAAAATTTAAACATTTTTATCGCGTACATCTAACTTTTTTCAATTTTTATATGAGAGTGATATTGTTAAAGTGCTGATTTACCTATATTAATTGCAAGCTTGTAAAATTATCTTCAATTTGATATATTTATTATGTTACTATTCCCGTGTCCACGTGTCCGCTATTTTTAAGTTGACGTTTTCCCGTACCCGTGTCGTGTCCGTGTCCGTACCCGTATCCGTTTTGGTGCAACCTAGGATAGCGTGCACTTAAAAACTAATTACTATAAACGTCTACCAGTACCCTTAATTTTCTCTATCAATATCATTCCAGATTATATTCTTTCTAAAACTTCATCCAAAAAAGATTCCATTTAATGTTAACTTTGGGCCTTTAATATTCCGAGTGAACAAAATCTCTATCAAATCACTATTATTACTTATTATTATCTCATTTCCATTTTATTATCAAATCAGTGCCCTTAATTGACATAACATTCTCAGCAAAAATAACTTAACATAGCATGTAATTATATGATATATTAAGGATTATTCCACAATATTATTTACAGTATTTACCATATTTTAGCCTGGCCATACAAGTTGATGCATACTCCCTCCGTTTCGATTTATTTTTTACGTTTGTAAAATTGCATGTTAATTAAGGAAATTAGTATTTTGATAAAATATGTTGGTATTACTTGAAATTTATGTTATTCTTTTAATTTGTTTGAGACGTGTGTAGTAAAATTAAAGTGGATTAAAAATGAGTGGAGAAGATACGTTTGAGTGGAAAATCGAGAATAAAGAGGAAATAAATAAGAGATAATATGAGAAATTTTAGGAGTAAAAATAACATTAATAGGTAAAAAGTAAACGATAAAAAGGGAAATGTAAAGAAAAAAAACAAACACCAAAAAAGGAAACGTAAAAGATAAACTGGAACGGAATGAAGGAGTACTATAATTCTATTTATAAATGTTCTAATAGTCTGCTTACACCCTTAAAATCATATATTCATATACGAAATATAATAATTTTTTTCATTAATAAAGATATTCATTTTTGATGTGTCTAAAGGCCTAGACTTTGAAGTCTCGTACACTCCATGAGAGATGCCTAAGGGGTATGTGATCTCTACACGCTTAAGGCCAAGTGAGGTTACGCATTACTTACGGCTAATGCCTAAAATGGCTATCATAATAAAGACAAAGCGATCTACACCGTACATGGGATGGGAATTTCTCCCTAGAATTCCTAGGATCGTGACATTTGGCACAATATGATTGGTCGGGTGATACCCCCAAGGCTCTATAAATACCCCTCATGGGGGAGTGTGTTAATCATTGCGTAATCATTGACAAGACATTAATCTCACGGTTAAAACTCTTAATCCTATCTTAATTACTGATTTACCCCCTCTTAGACATATACTTACTTAAGCATCGGATGGGAGATAATCTTATAAGGATTATTCTCCTTTTTGTAGGTGCCACCAGACGTCTACGAGGACCAGCCTGAGTAGCATTACGGATTCGCTTCCTTACCTCACGTATCTACAAATCTCACTGTTCAGGAGCTAAGGGCTACAACAGTTGGCACCGTCTGTGGGGAAGATAGGCAATTCACAATGGCTGAGGCTGATTAGACTAAGGAGCCTAGGGCACTAAATGTGAATAAGGAACCAACGATCCAAAGTAGGAAGTCAGAAGTAGCTAAGAGTCTCAGTATTCCTGGAGAGGCTCAGGGCTCAGGATTAGCAATTAAGAAGAAGATGGGAGAACTTTTTCGATGAGATGCCTTAGGGAAATGAGGAGCAAACACTACAACCGGAGGAGGAGACCTTAGACCTAGATGAAGGAAATGTAGACCTGGAATATGTCACTCAGAAAATGTTAGAGGAGAATTTTGTGAGTAAGAGAACCCTAAAAGATGAGATCAGGAAGGGTTTTGAGGAACTACGCGACCGCATAAGTTCCCTAACCAAGGAAAATCAGACCTTGAAGGCAGAAAAGGAACAACGGTTGAAAGAAGTCAAGAAAGGGAAGTTGCCCAAATCTATTGAGAAGACTAACAAGGGTGCTGAGAGGATAAAACCAGGACTCAAGGTGTCTAAGCCTTTACCCTTGAAGTTCAAGGCACCACAAAGTCACTCGGGAATGACGACTAAGAAGAGGAACCCTTCGCATATCACACAGAGCACTCACTGGGAGGATGAGGCTGAATCCTCCCCTAGTGGCCCGGTGTCCAAAGACGTGCGGACCTTGATTGAAAGGAAAAAGATTGATACTGCATAAAACGATGTTCGACATCTACTGGATAGGAAGAGATTGGAGAGGCGAATTCGGGAGCAGAACAAACAGGCAAGAGAACGTTCTGCCATGGGTTCTACTCCTCTTTGCCTTGATGTCCCTCATTCGTTGAGAATGTTTAGAGATTACTCATTTCAGGAACCCAGAGTTCCACTTTCCCGTCATGACGGAGGGCAACCTTTAGGAGGTGCCTATGGAATGAGCAGCCAACTTAGTGAGCAGTTGCGTTCTATCTCTTTGTCTCAGACAACTCCTTTCTCTTCCGGGATAATGCTAGCCCCACGTATGCATAAAGTTAAATGCCCCACCGTGGAGGCTTATGATGGCAAGTCCGATCCGAATGACCAACTGGCCATGTATAAGCATTTGATGCTAACTACACAGGCTGATGACGCCACATGGTGCAGATACTTCCCCGCAACTCTCAAGGGAGTTGCTCAGAAGTGGTTTACTTGATTGCCATTAGGGTGTATCAACAACTTTTCTGAACTCAGCATACTATTCCTTCACCACTTCATGGCTAACCGCCAAGAACGGAAGAGTAGTATGCATATGGGAAAGATTTCTCAAGGAGAAAATGAAAGTTTGAGGAGTTACGTGAGAAGGTTTAACAATGAGACACTCCAAATTCTGGGGTTGTCTGATGAAGTGATTATGGATAATTTATGTCGAGGACTGCTTGTTGGTAGTCACTTTAAGTTTGAGCTAATAAGTAACAAATGCTCTACATTGCAGGAGGTCCTGAGAGAGGCCGAGGACTACATGCAAGCGGAGGAGATTTGTTCCGTGTCTAATGGCAAGAAGAAGCACGTCCAAACACATCGTTCACAAAACCCAACGCACAAGAACAACGATCGCAACGATATGAATGATAAAAAGCGACAAGGGACATGGAACATCTCCTATAGTCAGAAGAATTTCCAGGAAAGAAAAAAGAGAAGAATGGACAATGGTCCAAAGATTGAATATACCAAAGATTTGTATCAAGTCTACTTAAAACCAAAGAAGAAAGTGAACATTGATGATCCTCCACCCATTCGGAAGGAGAAAGAAAAAAGAGATCCTAACAAGTATTGCAAATTCCACCGTATTGGTCATTGGACTAGTGATTGCTTCAACTTGAAGAAGGCACTAGATGCCCTGGCCTTGAAAAATGAGCTACCTAAGCATCTGATCAAAAGCATTGAGAATGCCGACTCGTCCAAGGCTACAAAGCCAAGGGACCAAAGCACGCATAGCGGAGACTCCGGTACCGTTTCAGTACACATGTTCTCTGGAGGCTTTGCCTCTGGGGGCCCCACTGTAAGGGGTCAAAAGGATTATGTAAGGAGTTCGGGTCAGTCTATTGAGGCTGAAGAAGACCCAGAGGACGTGTTTCGAGATGTTTTAGTGTGTGAAAAGGACCGAGGCCCATTGGTCACTCCTCATGATGACCCTTTGGTTGTAGAATTGAAGGTAGCAAACAAGAGGGTGCGCCGAATCCTTATTGACACTGGGAGCTCATCAGATATAATCAYTTTTGAATGCTTGAACAAGCTGAAGTATGATGATAATTCTCTGGTTCGGGTGCATAACCCCATCATTGGGTTTGGAGGTGGTGTCATCCATCCTATTGGGACAGTCACCTTAGACCTTCGAATGGGAAGAGGTGACAAATGCAGACATATGAAGGTCAAGTTCTTGGTGGTGAAAAACTTGTCAGCCTAGAATATCATACTTCGACGCCAACACTCAACAGAGCAAAATGTGTAATAGTGACTCATTTGATGCTGATGAAGTTCGTTTGCGACGATGGGTCCATTGCTTCGGTTCACGGAGATCAGCAACTGGCTAGAGAGTSCTACTTAACCACTATCAAGCCACTTGCTGGGGGCAAGGATAAGGAAAAAGCAATAGAGGTGGAGGAATTCAAGCCTAACAAAAAGAGGAAGTCAGGAGAAGTTATGATGGTGCATGGTGCACATCAAAAAGCTATGGCAGTTCATGGGCTTTACCAAGCAGCGTCTAAGCCGACTCCGGGAAAGGAAATACCCGAGGACTTTGTCTTAGACAAGTCTCAGCCTGATCGAACCGTCAAAGTAGGGCAAGTTCCTGAAACTTCGATTGATCAGGAAATACGGAAGTTGTTACAAGAATACAAAGATGTCTTTGCATTCACAGTCGAGGAGATGCCAAGTATAAGCCCAAAAATAGCTCAACACGCTTTGGATGTTAACCCAAGTCAGAAGCCCGTTATTCAGAAAAAGAGAAACCTTTGCCAAGTAAGAAGCAAGGCCGCAGATAAAGAAGTGAAGAAGCTGTTAGACGCCAGATTTATTAGGCCATGCCAATATCCTGAGTGGGTAGCCAATGTAGTCTTGGTTCCCAAGCCTAATGGGAGTTGGAGAATGTGTGTTGACTACACGGACTTGAACAAAGCATGCCCCAAAGATCCCTTTCCATTGCCTAAGATAGATATGCTAGTGGATGCAACGGCGGGGCATGAAGRCATGAGCTTTGTGGATGCCTATTCKGGCTTTCACCAGATACCCCTTAAGAGGGAGGACCAGGACAAGACGGCCTTTGTTACGGACAATGGGCTGTATTGTTATAAGGTTATGCCTTTCGGTCTAAAGAATGCTCCTGCCATTTTTCAAAGGTGTGTCAACACTATCTTTGCTCTACAAATAGGCAGGAACGTGGAGGCTTATATTGATGATAAAAAGAAAAAGGTTGGTGGATCACCCCCAAGATCTCAAGGAAACCTTTGAGACGCTCAAACACTATCAAATGAAGTTAAATCCAAAAAAGTGTGTCTTTGGAGTAACGTCGGGCAAGTTCTTGGGATTCTTGGTGGATGAGAGGGGAATAGAGGCAAACCCAAACAAGGTACAGGTGGTACTAGACATGAAGTCACCTACAACCGTCAAGGAAGTGCAAAAACTAACAGGTTGCCTAACGGCCTTAGGAAGATTCCTGTCCAAATCTGGGGACAAGTGCCAACCGTTTTTTAAAGTGATCAGAAAAATTGCAAGTTTAAATGGAAGCAAGAAGCAGAAGAAGCATTTGTAAAATTGAAGGAGCACTTACACTCGTTGCCAAGGGTAGCCAGTCCCATGGTAGGAGAGACGCTCTATCTCTACCTTGCGGTATCGGAACATGCCTTATCAGCTGTCCTTGTGGCAGAAAGGGAAGGGGCTCAACTTCCAATTTATTTTGTAAGCCACGTCTTGAAGAGTGCGGAATTGAGGTATGCGACAACAAAGAAATTTGGCCTAGCCTTGTTGATGGCTAGGCAGAAGCTCAAACCATACTTCTCAGCGCATAAAATTGTCGTTTATACCGATCAACCTATCAAGCAGCCCTTGACAAAGATGGAAGCCTCAGGGAGAATGTTGAGATGGGCTTTAATCCTTAGCGCTCACGATATTTCGTTTGAGCCTAGGAAAGCCATCAAGGGGCAAGCCTTGGCAGACTTTATTGTAGAAACCACTAGGTCCCCAACGCCGCAAAGGCACAATGATGTGTGGACATTATTTGTTGATGGTTCTTCTATGTAGAATGGCAGTGGAGCGGGCATATTGTTTAAGTCTCTAGAAGGGGATACGTTTGAGTATGCCATGATGTTCAAATTTCAGACGTCAAACAACGAGGCTCAGTATGAGGCTCTAGTAGCCGGTATCAAGATGTGTCAGGCAGCTGGGGCAAAGAAGATAGAAGCCATGTCCGACTCTTAGTTGATAGTCAGTCAGGTGAACAGGGAGTGTGAAGCTCGGGATGTGAATATGGTCAAGTATCTAGAGTTGGTGAAGAAGGAAACACAAGACTTGGAGAAGTTTGTGCTAATGCAAGTACCAAGGTTAGAGAACAATCAGGCAAATGCATTGTCTAAATTAGTCAGCTCCGCTACGGGAGATGCCCCCAAATTTGTCTTTTGGGAGGTTAAGGACAAGCGAAGCATAGATGACCTGGAACACACCAACTTCATAGATAGGGGAAACTCATGGATGGATGACATAGTCAAATACAAAATTGAGGGAGTTCTGCCCGACGACCCGTTGCGAGCCAAATATGTGAAACAACGCGATTCTTGGTTTGTATACTTGAATGATGAGCTGTATAAGAAATCATACTCTCATCCGTTGTTGAATTGCATCACCCCAAAAAAAGGTTTGGAAAACCTTGAAGATATCCATGAAGGATTCTGTGGTTCTAATATAGGGGCAAGGGCCCTGACATGCAAGGCTTTGCGCACTGGCTACTTTTGGCCAAGCCTGAGGAAGGATGCGCTGGATTTAGTAAGAAGTGCCGGAAGTGTCAAATACATGGGAATCTCCATCAGAGACCAGCCACGGATTTATCCGCTGTTCTCTCTCCGATCCCTTTTGCTAAGTAGGGAATGGATATACTAGGTCCTTTTCCCCAGGCATCAGGGCAACGGAAGTTTGTGTTAGTAGCTGTGGATTACTTCACAAAATGGGTGGAAGACAAACCTATGAAGAGCTTCAAGGTGGCAGATGTCCAGAGATTTATTTGGAAAAACATCATCACCAGATTTGGAGTGCCACAATCCATCGTCTTTGACAACGGTCCTCAGTTCGATTCTAATGAGCTCACTAATTGGTTAGCCCAACATGGGACAACGGGACATTTTGCCTCGGTGTCCCACCCTCAGGCAAATGGCCAGGTAGAGGCATTCAATAAGATAATTTGCAATGGTATTAAGAAGAAGTTGGATGAAGCAAAGGGTCTGTGGGTTGAAGAGCTCTATCATGTTCTATGGTCTATACGGACGACAACCAAGAACTCAATTGGAGAGTCACCTTTCATGTTGGTGTATGGGTCTGAGGCAGTGTTACCAATCGAGATGTTAGAACCTACCATGAGGGTGATGATGTACGATGAAAAGGGTAACTGGGCAACTATGCGGCATAATTTAGACTTACTCCCTGAGACCAGGGGCAACGCCTTACTCCGACAACAAATTTATAAGTTGAAAATGACGAGAGAGTACAAAAAGCAGGTGTCCCCTCGTACCTTGAGGCTTGGAGACTTGGTTCTCAGGAAGATGGAAGCTCAAGGTAGGGCAAGGGAAAAGTGAAAGCTTACCCCCAAATTGGGAGGGTCCATATCGGATCTGTGAATTCCTAAGAGATGGAACTTTCAAGCTTGAATCATCAGATGGATAGAGACTGCCAAGGGCAGGGATTGTGGACAATCTTAAGAAATATTATGTTTAATGAGTTTAGTTGAAGTAATGGGAAGCCCTATAATCTTTGCAATGTAATGAAGTGGCTTTGCCACAGATTAATGAAATGAGAATGGGCATGAAGCCTTCGTTTGCAAGAAATATTCTTGAATATTTAAAATGTTTTTTAACAAAGGCTAAATTTCTAGCCGAATAACTTCCGTGACCCAAAGAGGAAACACGGGGGAGTCGAAAAGTGTAACAACACGATGATATCCTAAGTAAATTATGGCAAGGAGTCTAAAATTTTAAAATAGAAAGATATCCTTAAGCCTAAGGGCAATCGTCCCTCTGTTGGATGATTAGCCTAATGCCGACTTAAAGAGCCTTCATAAAAACATAGCTAATAAGCTCGGCTAAAAATTGTGCAAGCAATATTCATAGTCTATGTTAAGCTAAGTTAAAGGCTATTAGCCGATTGGCCATACTTATTCTTCGTGATGCCTGGAAAGTTTGAGGGGATTCAATAGAGATTGATTGACTCGGCACTCTTAATACAGTCCCGAGTCCATGAATCTTGAACTTCCAAACTTCCAAGGCCTCTCTCGTCAAAAAATTATGTTTGATTCGTCTAGAATAAAGCCGATAACAGGCAAGTTTGAACAACGCCGATTGGTTGAGACTTGTACTTGTAAAAAAAATACAGACAAGTTACAAATACAAATGTATGAGACAATCAAATTAATGGCTAAAGCCGGACAAGTATATGAGGAATAATAACTTTTCATTAATATTAACAAGTTACAAACTAAAGGTGACTCGGCGAGGGATAGCTCGGCACAAGCACCATTCTCATACAAGAGTAAGACATCAGCAGAACTAAGTGTAGAAAATGAGAAGCTCGTCACTGCTGGTCTATCAAAGCCAAAAAGAAAAAGAAAAATAATAATAAAAAAGGAGAAGGATGACCAGAAGACTGTCGGCACTGTTGCCGAGTCCCTAACTCAAAAGAGAAGATGACTAGGAACTCAGAGGTTGCATAACTGAGGCAAACCTGCCGAATTCTGAATGTGTTTCAACTCCCAAAGGAGAGCCATCAACCACATCAAAATATAGTCGCGTGCCAAAAAAAACTGAGCTAGTAAACAATGTCGCTTGAGATGGAGATTGTGTATTCAAGCTTCGGCATCATCGACATCTTCGGCTTCTTGCTCTTCATCGTCCTCCTTCGGCAAGAAATGTTGGAACTCGGCGACTGGCTCCTTGTCTGGGTTTTTGTTGGATTTCTCCCAAAGACTCATTTTAAAGGTAAAGTTTACTCTTTCGACAAGAAAGTCAGCCAAGAGGGCTTAAATCTCGGTCAGCTCCCATGCTTGAGGAAGAATGTCCTTGACATGGTCCACTCCCAACTTCCAACCAGCTTTCTTGGCCTCTTTGGCTTCAGCTTTAGCCGAAGAAGCCTCACCCTTGGATGCATTGAGCTCTTTGATTAGCTGGTTGATGCAACCTTGCTGTGCTTCCTTGGCCTCCTTAACTTGGGCCTTGAGATCCTCAGCATGATCAGCCTCAAACTCGGCTTTTAACTCCTCCTTCAGCTTAGCCTTTTCATCGGCTAGGAGGGTGTGAGCCTGGTTGGCCTCCTTTGACTTCTTATCATAAGCCATAGGAGCCTTCCAGTATGAGTTACTAAGGTCATGAACAACCTGAGCAAGCTCTAGGTTGGTCTCAAAGTTTTTGTGTTCCAAGGCACGAGTCTGCTGATCTAGATACTCGTTGTAGTGCCTCTCCATGGCCTGAGCATGTTTATTTGTTCGGTGGTCAGACCGCATAATCTTGCGGATACCTTCCACTCGGACCAAGCTCTACAAAGGAAGAAAAACCAGTTTATCCGATTGTATATTAAGGAATAACTTAGCCAAAAATGAAGGTTATAAGTTAAATTACCTAAATCAGCAGAGTAAGGACTTGGCAAATCTGGCCTTCCTCAAAACCGACCAAGGTATCCTTGTACTCGTCAGGAATGTGATGGAAGACATCCCTGAACATTTGACGCCTTTCGGCGGTCTTGAATCGGCTGGAGGAACTGGGAGCTTCCACCTCGACATATGCCTCGTCGGCTTCTTTGTGTTCCTCGAGCTCCTTTCTCAAGTTGGGCTCCTTCTGGTTCACAAAGTTGTCGAAACCAATGATGTAATTTTCGTCCGGAGGTTGGAAGAAGCCGCGTCTTACTTCATGGACCCTCATAGCATCCTTGATGAGAGGAGGAATATAGTCATCAAGAGACAACTTGGAGAAGTCCAACTCCTCTAACTCGTCCACATACTCCCTCAGAAACTTGATGCCGAGCTTCAGTTTGTCAACCTCGAACATGGGATAAGTCTTGCTGACCCTATCCATGTCGATTGTATAACAGGGGGCATCCGGATGACCCCCCGACAACACACCACCGGCCTATTTTCCAGCCGTGGTAAGGACAGCCCTATAGTCCGAGGTTAGATCAACACCTACAAGAAAAAGCAAAGGATTTAAGCGCAATGAAACATTGAAAACAATCACAAATGAGTAAAAAGCGACTAACCATACAAAGGACTTCTCAAATGAGAATCAGTATACTGGTCCCTAAATCGTTCAAGGGTAAAGGGATGTTCCTCACCCTTATTTTTTGGGTGAAGAATCGTGCCTCGGCACCTCCAACGGCCTCTTCACGGCACCAGTTGTACCAGACCGTTGAGTCCCTTTCTCAGTCGAAGCCTTGTCAGCTGGCTTCGGCCTCCTCAGCAGAGCAGGTTTGCTGGAGGGCTTTGATTTAGCCGGTTTCTTAGTAGCAGAGCCGGTAGGTTCTTTGGCTTTCACCTCCTCGATGGAGCCGCGACCTTTGGTCGCAATTAACTTTACTCTGGCACCAGTGCTAGACTACTTTGCCATGTTGGATGGCTTCCCACTGACCTGAATTACAACAAATTTGGTTAGATGCCGAAAGCATACATAAATAGAGATTGATTAAAGGGATAAACTACCTTGGTTTCGGCCTTCTTCTCATTTATGGACTTCATCAAGTCCTCAACAAAGATTGAGTCCATTACCTCGACTATTTTCTCTTTGCCTCCTGGGATGTTCCCTCGACATGCAGCATGAACTACTTTCATAGCAGCAACTGAAAGTAAGACAAAAACCAAAAGCGTTAGATTATCAAACAGGAAGAAAGAAAAACAACAGACAACCGATACTTTACCTAATTCTTCCTGTGAGCAAGGGAAAAGGCCCACAATTCTTAGGAAATGATTATCCCTAAAACATCCTTTTAAGGGTACCCAAAAGGATGGCACTTTAAAGGTAACATCCTCGTCACCCTCCTCGATATGTTCTCCCTCGTCATCTGGCCGAAGAACAAGGGTCCTTGTTGTAAAGTAGTCAATGGAGGGCATGGCCTTGTTAGTAAGGTTCGGGAAGAAATTTACCCCGACACACTTAGGGGAATAGTCTTTCATTCGAAGCAAAACTCGGAGGCCTCGTTTGTAAAACCTCATCGGATCAAAACAAACTTTGTTTTCCATACCCAATGTTTATTGGTTTTATTCCAGGCAGTAATGTAGTCGGTCTTATTGGCCAATTGAAACCAGCCGGAATTACAGCCTGATGCCTTGGTCAGACTATGCATATACAGAAAGGCAGTAAAGTTGGGTGTCTTTCCCGGCCTATTGGTCACGACAAGGAAAGAAAAGATGTGATGTCAGGAGTTCGGCGTGAGCTGGCATATGTCGATGTCATAACTGGAGAGTGCCTCCAGAATAAAGTTAGGAATGGGGAACCTTAATCCCATGTACAAAATGGCCTGGTATATGCCGACATACCCATCAGGCGCGTCGGTAATGGCCTGGTTTTTGGTAGGCACAATTATGTCAGTTGCCTTTACACCCACCTTTTCGGCAAACTGAGCCAATCGTCCAGGAAGTATGTCCATCCACTTCCCCTCGGCTCTAGTCTTGGTCGGGTGGGAAGAGTTTATCATTCGACCAATCTTCGGCTTGCGAGAGGGTACCTCCTAGAGTTCAACCTTCGGGGAACATTCCCCGGCTACAAGTTCTTCATCCTCATCAACATTGAATCAATCGTTAAGATCTCTTTATTTGACGATTCAGGGTTGTCAACCTTTTCCTTGGTTGAGGACTCTGGATTGTCAGCCTTGTCCACTTCCTCGACAAAATCGTCTTCGCCCAAAAGATCCTGACCTTCGACGGCCATAGAATTATCTTCGTTCAAAGACACGAAGCATTCAAAATGGTTGTCCTGCTCGTGAACTGAAAAGTCTTGGTCCACCTCCATAGGCTGGTGTGGAACAAAGTCCAAACAAGGTTCGGCGTCCCCTGACTCGCCCTCCTCAACCAAACGACCCGTGGTCTTTACTCTTGCCATTTGCCCCTGAAAATAGACGGGGAGAAATGACTTATTAGGCAAAATTTGAGGACGAGCAGAGGACTCTTGAGTGCCTACGGACCCGACAGATGTTGGCCTAGGCACCAAGTGGCCTCCAACATCAACTGGAGCGGAGAGAAAGTTTGACGAGGGAGAAGAGGTAGTAGAAGACATTATTGTATAAAGGGAAAAAAGAATAAAAAATAAAGAACAATACCGGTAGAAGAAGCCGGTTGCCTTTGAAGAGCTTTGACAATGACACGTAAGAGAATGAACTCTAACAAGGACACGTAAGAAGAAGAACTCTGAAAATGACACGTAAGAAAGAGAAAGTGTTGGAATTTTTGCAAAGTAGAGAGAGAAAATATGAAATCTAGAGAGAGAATAGAGAAAACTAGAGAGAAGTTAGAGAATTATGAAAATAAGTGATTTTCTCTCTCCTCAAAGGTTTCTTAAATAGAAAATTTGAGCGGGAATTTTGAGGTTCAAAAGCCATCCCAACACAAGACTCTACTCAGCTTCTGGAACTCTTCGACGTCCATGAGTCACTGACAAAGTCTCTTGTCAAACTCGACCATGTTACATGCCGGTATGGTACTTGTGACCCAAAATGGGGTCCAGGAGGCATGTTAGTGTGCTATAATGTATTTGGTGTAGAATCGCCAAGTACTAAGCATAATCGGCCATGTTACATGCCGGTATGGTACTTGCGACCCAAAATGGGGTCCAGGCGGCATGTCAGTGTACTATAATGTATTTGGTGAAAAATCATCAAGTATTAAGCCTATTCGGCTATGTTACATGCCGGTATGGTACCTGTGACCCAAAATGGGGCCCAGGCGGCATGTCAGGGTGCTATAATGTATTTGGTGAAAAATCACCAAGTACTAAGCATATCGCCCCCCAATGGGGTTTAACCAAAATTGGCCCCGGTTATTGGGAGGTAAAAACCACATTTGACCGCCAAAATGGGGTCCAAGGCGGACAGTCTAATGTGCTATAATATTATTGGTGAAAATCACAAGTACTAAGTTTATTCGGTATGTACATGCCGGTATGGTACCTGTGACCCAAAAGGGGTAGTCCAGGCGGCATGTTAGGGTGCTATAATGTATTTGGTGAAAAATCACTAAGTACTAAGCATAATCGGCCATGTTACATGCCGTATTGTACCTGCGACCCAAAATGGGGCCCAGGCGGCATGTCAGGGTGCTATATGTATTTGGTGAAAAATCACCAGTACTAAGCATAATCGGCCATGTTACATGCCGGTATGGTACGTGTGACCCAAAATGGGGTCCAGGCGGCATGTTAGTGGTGATAAAATGTATTTGGTGAAAAAATCACCAAGTACTAAGCTATTGGCTATAGTTACATGTCCGTATGGTACCTGTGACCCAAAAATGGGGTCCAGGCACATGTTAGGGTGTTATAAGTATTTGGTAAAGATACATAAGTACTAAGCATAATCGGCCATGTTAAATGCCGGTTGGTACATGTGACCAAAATGGGGTCCTGGCGGCATGTCAGTGTGCTATAATAGTATTTGGTGAAAATTCACCAAGTACCTAAGCATAATCGGCCATTGTTAACATGCCGGTATGGTACGTGGTGACCCAAAATGGGGTCCAGGCGGCATGTTAGTGTGCTAAAATGTAATTTGGTGAAAAATCACCAAGTACTAAGCCTATTTGGCTATATTACATGCCGGTATGGTACCTGTGACCCAAAATGGGGTCCAGGCGGCATGTTAGGGTGCTATAATGTATTTGGTGAAAAATCACTAAGTACTAAGCATAATCGGCCATGTTACATGCCGGTTTGGTACATGTGACGCAAAATGGGGTCCTGGCGGCATGTCAGTGTGCTATAATGTATTCGGTGAAAAATCACCAAGTACTAAGCATAATCGGCCATGTTACATGCCGATATGGTACCTGTGACCCAAAATGGGGTCCAGGCGGCATGTCAGTGTGCTAAAATGTATTTGGTGAAAAATCACCAAGTACTAAGGCTATTCGGCTATGTTACATGCCGGTATGTTACCTGTGACCCAAAATGGGGTCCAGGTGGCATGTCAGGGTGCTATAATGTATTTGGTAAAAAATCACTAAGTACTAACCATAATCGGCCATGTTACATGCCGGTATGGTACCTGTGACTCAAAATGGAGTGCTGGCGGCATGTCAGTGTGCTATAATGTATTTGGTGAAAAATCACCAAGTACTAAGCATAATCGGCCATGTTACATGCCGGCATGGTACCTGTGACCCAAAATGGGATCCAGGCGGCATGTTAGTGTGCTATAATGTATTTGGTGAAAAATCACTAAGTACTAAGCCTATTCGGCTATGTTACATGCCGGTATGATACCTATGACCCAAAATGGGGTCCAGGCGGCATGCTATTGTGCTATAATGTATTTGGTGAAAAATCACCTACTAGGCCTACTCGGCCATGTCACATGCCGGTATGGTACTTGTAACCCAAAATGGGGTCCAGGCGGCATGTTATGGCATAAAAGTATTCGGTGAAAAGTACACCTGTATGGTATCTGCGACCCGAAATAGGGTTCAGTCGGCATCACCAAAATGATATAATACAGTCGGCGAAAGTTGTCAGGCACTAAATGTACTCGGCGTAAATATTGCCGGTATGATACTTGCAACCTGAAAATAGGTTTAAGCGGCATAAAATAGCACTGAAACATACCTGGATAATTTCCCTCGAACTAGGCTTAATTGGCATAACAATGTGCCGGTATGGTAGTTGCAGCTCAAAGCTGGACGCATTCGGCTAAAGCTAGGCACAAGGTAACCGGCTATAAAATGTGCCGGTAACGTACCAGCTGCCTAGTATCCCGCATCCAGACTCTTGGGTTAGGCAGCTTAAAGTCCTTCAGTGTCCTTGGTGGCTTTCTCGGCTCGGGTGTTCGGCATCAGGCTTTGGCCTAAGATCTCTACTTAAGCCCACGCCGGACATAGATCATCTACTAATAAATTCATGTGGGGTCCATGATTGGGCCTGAAGAAAGAAAAGATGGGAAGCTGGTTGAGATTCTCCTCATGATCTGATGACATTGCACGAAATGTTGCAGACGGAAAAAACGTAAATTTTAGTTACAGCAGGTAGTGCCACATTAAACTTAAAATCTTTCTCCTAAAGAAGAGCTCAATGAGTTTAATGGGATGGTGCAACCCTTTTTCTACGCTAAAAGATAAACCAATCCCATGCAATGAGTTTAATGGGATGGTTTGAGGGGCAAATGATGTGACTAAAGGCCTAGACTTTGAAGTCTCGTACACTCCATGAGAGATTCCTAAGGGGTATGTGGTCTCTACACGCCTAAGGGCAACTGAGGTTACGTATTACTTACGGCTAATGCCTAAAATGGCTATCATAATAAAGACAAAGCGATCTACACCCTACATGGGATGAGAAATTCTCCCTAGAACGCCTAGGATCGTGACATTTGACACAATATGATTGGCCGGGTGATCCCCCTAAGGCTCTATAAATACCCCTCATGAGGGAGTGTGTTAATCATTGCGTAATCATTGAAAAGACATTAATCTCACGGTTAAAACTCTTAATCCTCTCTTAATTACTTATTTATCCCCTCTTAGACATATACTTACTTAAGCATCGGAGGGGGAATAATCCTATAAGGATTATTCTCCTTTTTGTAGGTGCCACCAGACGTCTACGAGGACCAGCCTGAGTAGCATTGCGGATTCGCTTCCTTACCTCACGTATCTACAAATCTCACTATTCAGGAGCTAAGGGCTACAACAATTTTTATTCGTCTTAAGGTGTGTTAGGGGCCCATTTTTCAAATTTCGCCCCAGGCCAAATAAACTCAAAAACGACCTTGGGAGCATCAATGAATATTTTAAAATCAATCAAAATTAAAGAAAGCAATCAAACGTATGGAAGAGCATCAAATAAATGGAAAGTTTCACAAAGTTGACATGTGATTGATTGTGGCTAGTAGCAGCAATTAGTCAATTGTTTTCTTTCAATTTTTGGGAATTAAAATTATTGACAAACTTTTACTTTTAATAATAAAGCACTACGTAAAAATATTCATTGATTATGGTTGTTAGCAGTAATTCAACAATTGTCTTCTTTCAGTTTTTATAATAAATCACTATGTAATTATATTATTCCAAAATGTTTTGTAGGAACTCACTTTTAAAACTCGTTAAATCTACTTGATTATACTCCTACTGAATATCACATTATTTTTATAAAAAAAAAATTTGACAATGCACAATGTTGCAAGCTTTGTCAAGATGCATGGTATATAATTACACTTCGTTTATGGATTTGAATGCGTAAATATTGTTTTAGAAACATTTGAATGTTATTGTGGTTATTACCAAACCTATTTTCAGCACACTTGGATTTTAGATAGTTAGTTTTAATACTTATCATATAGAAAATTAATTCATTTTATTAGCTTAACAGATGCAATTTATCATACTCCTTTCCACGATCACATTGTTTTTATACCTAATACTATTGGAGTTTTTGGATGCCATTTATTTTTTACAAAATCCAATTCCCTAAGAGTGTGTTAAGGCAAATTGATTGTGAATCATAATTGAATTAGATAATAATGAAACTGATAATTAAATAATTAAAGTTCATTAATTTACTAAAAATTACGATCCACTAATTTAATGATACTTATGGTTCATAATTTACTTTCAATATTTTCCACAATTTTCAAATGATATAATTTACTATGGATATGTCCATAACATACTATGAAAGTGTCCAAAATGAACGATATTGTCCATGTATTTTCCAAAATTAATTTGTGGTCGTCTTCATCAATCCACCCAATTTACCTCGAAAAAAAACCTCTAATCTCTGTAACAATACTCATCCATGGAGACCAAAAACTCGAGAAACTAATCGCTATATCCTAAAAATAGCAGCCACAATTCAATTATTGAAGTTTTGTCTATGAAAGAGGTTCGTTTAGTTTATCAAGTAAATTAAATCATACTGTCCTATTTAGTAACTACTGCATTAAAACTTGAATTAAAGAATAAAAATTATATTTGTCAAAAGTTTGGATATGTCAACTTTCCATTTATTTGACGATCTAAAATTCTCTTGATTCATTCTTTCCTTAATTCTGATTGATTTTAAAAGATTCATTGATGCTTCTTACTCCTTTTAACATATCTCATTAAGGAAATAAATCACCTTAATTTCGACCTTTAAATTACACTCTAATACGGTTCAATTTTCGTGGAAATAAATCTAGACTTAGCTTGTGTATGAAAAATATACAAAAATATATACGACCATGTTAAGGAAATTACCAGAACCAACTTTGGACATGTCCAAAACTCACCCTGCGTATTTTTAGAATTAAATTGCGATCGTCTTCAACCTACCCAACCTAAAAAAATTAAGATAAAAAAACTCTAATCTCTGCAACTACACTTATTCATGAAGATTAAAAAAACCCCAAAAATAACTTGATAAAGTAATCACTAAACTGTAAAAATAATAGTCGCAATTCAATTATTGATGTTTTGTCAATTAATGTGATTTGAAAAAGGTTGTTTCTATAAGTTCTTTTTCTTAAAAAAAAATAACGACTATGGAGATTCATACATATTTAACTTCCAGATATTTGAGCATAATAATAAGATAATCGAAAACGAAAGAGACTTGTAGATTCATTTCGTTCTTCACATGATAGTACAACAAATTATTAATTTTTTTTAAGTCACAACCACCATTATTATTACCTCCATTGATGATATTTTGAAGCATAATAAAACGAACACAAAATGAAGAAGATGGAGTCAACTGGAAATTTTAAGTTGAATGATTTTGGTCGATAGAAGGTTGTTGATTGATTTTGATGAGTTGAGCGTATAAGTGTAAAACACAATCTAATAATAATTTAATCAAGGGTATAATTGTAATCATAAATAAGTTAGTTTATTAAAGGTATAGATATAAATTTATATTATAGAGTATATCGTATATATGTATAAAAGGTGTATAAGCATAAATACAAATACCATAAAATAGTTTTGTATTTTGAAAATATATATTAAAAAAATACATAAATACATATAGATTGTAGAAGTATACAAAATACATACTTTTTATATACCGTTGACTTTCTCGAATTATATCCTGCTGACTCATCAAAATGGAGCAATATAATTGGTTGCACCTTATAAGATATTACCATGACCTTTTTTGGTGAAGGTTTAACTATAATTTTCCAACATATACTGATATAGATTTTTTTTTGTGCTAATAGAGTCACAATGGCGTGGATGAGGATTGATCTCAGCCAGGACCTAGAACCGGGAGAAAAAATTTAATCTCTTAACCTATCCCTCACTCTTGTGCTTCCATTCCAGCATTCATGTTCAATATCATGAGTCTTTTTTTATCAAAATGACTGTTTCTTAAAAATATTTATCGAACTAGCTATAAACATACAACCTAGCAAAAAAAAAAACAAAATTCTAATCATTTATCTTTTACTAAATTGACATTCTTTTTCAATTTTTTCTTTTAATTATTTATCATCTTTTAGTATGTTATTAGTATTGAGGATTGATAGATTTTTTTAATTATTTTAATTTTTTGGCCAAATTATTGTCCCTTTTTCCCAATAATTCTTGTTTCACATGCGCCAAGCACATAGACAATAAAACCTAAAATGACTAATTATTGAAAATTATTTTGTTAGGTAATAAAAAATGAAAAATTTGCGAAGAAAGACCTTTTAATTATTTATTGGGAAATTCCATGGCATACCCCTGAGGTTTTGCCATTTCCAAGGTATACCCCTCCAAATTTTTTTTTTTACCTCGAGCTTTAATAACCTTCAACATTATACCCTAACTTGTTAAATTTAACTTAACCATGGTTAAATTTATTTTTTTAAAAAAAATAAAAAAACCCCACCACCACCACCTACACTGCCCACCCTACTTCCACTCCACCACTCCACCTTTCATCCACCACCCACGCCTACTCCGATGCCACCCAGGCACCCTCGTTAACCCACAAACCTTAGCCACCTTCCAACTCAATTCGAACCCCACCCACCCAACACCTTCAACGGTGCAACCCCACTCCACCGCTCACCACAACCTCACCCAAACCACCACCACCCTCGCTTCCAGACCCAACAAAATGCAACCCACCTTCACCTCAGTCGAACCAGCGAACCCAAAATTCGAAACTCACCCACCACCACATTCAAAACACCAGCTTTGAACTCTCAATACAGATTCGCATCCTACAACACCAACACCACCTTCACGACTCACCTTATCACCCACAACCCACGTCTCGCCACCCCTCGAATCGCGAATTAGGGTTAAAATTGGTTGGGTTTGCAAATTCACGTCTCACGAATTAGGGATAAAACTTTGCAGATTTGGGGATTAGGGTTCGAATTAATTGGGTAGTGGCGGTTTCGAATGGTTGAGTGGTGGCAGTTTCGAGGGGTTGGGTATAAGGAGGGTGCGTGGGTGGGTGGATTGAGTGGTTCCCGTTGATGGCGGGTTGTTGGGTGGGGGTTTGGATGGTGGCGGCGGCAAGGATCTGAGCGGTGGAGTGGGCATAGGTGGTGAGAGGTGGCAATTTTTATTTTCTTTTAATTTTTTTAATTTTTTAATTTTTTAAATATTAAATTTAATCATGTGTAGTTAAAGTTAACCATTATGGGTATAATGTGGAAGGTTATTTAAGCTCAGGGATATACTTTGGACAAAAAAATATGGAGGGGTATACCTTGGAAACGACAAAATCTCAGGGGTATGCCATAGAATTTTCCTTTTTTTATTTTTGAAAAAAGACTTTATATAAAATTTTATGTAAAAAGAGACCTTAAACAAAAAAAGTTTATGAGGAGGGATCTTGATGTCCTTTTCGATGTTGACCATGTATATCCTGCGTTGACCTTCCCTTATACTTCTAATGGCACTCCCTATTACACCTTACATGTGTTTAAGTATGCAGGTGTTTAGTGATTAATTACAAAGTCTTAAGGTATTGTCGTTATCATTAATTAGCTGGTGCACTCAAGTCCATTTTGATAACTCTTGTCTTTGTCTCTCTCACATATATGTAAATAATTTTAACTAAATGGATTGGATTAAGATCTTTTACTTATACATGATTATAATAAGGCATGCTAATTCTGTGTCGTCTTTGTTTCATGGTAATCTTTCTGTCTTGTTCATCTTCTGCATTGCATACACACAACACCACAAACAGCTATTTTAGTATTGTTGCTACTTCAGAGACCTATCAACTTATGTATTTAATAAATACGAAGTAGCCAATACTACCAACTAGACTTGATCTTTCTCGTCAAAAAATAAATAAAAAATAGAGTTGACTTAGTGTATTAATAGTCTCTAATATTCTTAATAATAATATATGAATTATGGGTTTTGGAGAACTAAAAGTGGAGGTGAATTTATTATCTATTGAGAGTATCCATGCAAAGTCTATTGAAGATTATAATGCGTTTCACCCAAATGTTGTCGATGAATTCTCATTATGTAAAAAAAAAAAAAAAAAAAAAAAAACAAAAGTTTTTTTAAGGCTATGCCCTCGTTTTTCATTTTTCTAAACTGTACCCTTGACTTTTAGAATTCTTAAGTTGTGCCCTATCAAATTTTCATTAATCATAATCTAAGCCATTGCCCTTATTGGATAACTTAACTAGCTTAAACAGAAAACATTGCTGATGTCATTTACTGCCACATGTCACATTCTCATAAAAAAAATTCCCTCCAAAACTACTATTGACATCATTTATCTTTTATTTTTTTGAAAAAAAACTTGTTTTATCTACCTAATATCTAAATCTAAATAATTAATGCTTCTTTCAGGATTTCATGAAATTATTATTGATTTAATTTCAAATTCTTAAATAATAAATGCTCTCATCAAAATTTAATGAGATTATTTTTTTAAAAAAAATAGATATCATTATGAGTATTTGCTTTTTTGAGAAAAAGAAAAAAAATATATAATTTGTTTTCTTTATCAAAAATAAATTGTGCAACGCACGACCGACACGAGGTTAAAGAGAGAATAGTGATTAGTAAAATTTTTATTTCATCACTATATTTTATTGTTTATTTATTTTTCATATGTAATTTTTTAATTCTATCCTAACAATCATTTCTAAATAATTTTACCATGTTGCCATCAAATTCTTTAATTTTTGTTATTCCTACGTTTTTGTATATATATAAAAAAAATTCGACTATTTTTTTTCTATATAACCGTGCATTGCACGGGAAGCTAATCTAGTTTCACTTAAAACAAAATAATTAGTCATGTGGGTAAATAAATGCATGTGTTTTTTTTTCTTTTGAAAATTTTCATGCAAGGCTCCATGGTACATAAAAGCATGATTATTTTGACCATGTTAAAACGGTACGTATTGCAAACCGTTTTATGAAATACAGGGACTAAATTACTAAATCAACAAACGCTCAGACATATAATTATGTACATTACAACACAAATACGTCAGATTAGTTGTTTTTTGGTACAGGATAATTTTTTTCGATAGGTGCATAATCATGTACTTCCTCCGTTTCGATTTTATTGCAACTTTGGAGTCGAAACGGACTCCTAGACAAAATAAGAAATGGGTAATTAGAGTAGGTAAAGGGCATGTGATTATGTATAAAGGGAGAGAGAAAGTGGGGTATTAAACCACATAATACAGCTGGCCCACTTAATTTTGGTGGGTTTTTTTGCACGCACATGGGGGGCAATAGGTATTGCTTGGACCCTAGGACCACTACATGAACCCCCCTTCATAAACAACCACGTAATTTATACAGAGTAAAAAATAAAATCCAGCTTCATGCTTCTCATTTTCCACTCTTCAAATAAATCCTCAAACTTATATTCTCTCTCCTAAYATTCATTTTTTCCCAAAAATTTCAGAAAGAATTTMCTCTCTCCTAATTCCTAGCATTTGAATATATTGAATTCATACTTCAAATTTCTTGAAATTTAGGTTAAAGATGAATCAACTAGAGATGAATGATGAACWTAATCCAGCAATAAGTGAAGATCWTGCAAGGAATGAAGATCATGATGTTGAATATCATGCAAGGAATGAAGATCGTGATGTTGAAGATCATGCAATAGAGATGAATAATGCTGAAAAACAGAGTGAGTTTCAATGTTCAACTTATGTATTATGTTTTTGAATATTTGTTATTTAAATTGATACTGAAGATTTGTGATTATGATGAAATTATATTTTGTAGATTTGTTATTTAAATTGTATGAGTTTTTATGAGTAGTTTACGCAATTCCTTTTTAATTTCAATTTCCAGTAGCTAATGTTCAACTTTACAAGTAAGAATATTCAACGTCTTGTATTCAATATTCAATTTTAATTTTATTTACCAGTAATGAATATTCAATTTATAAATCACAATCTTCAATATTTCGTGTGAAATATTCAACTTATACATTGTTCATTTGTAAAAGTTCATTGTTAAATATTCAAATTTCATTCATCAATCTTCAAGTTTTTGAATGCAATATTCAGCTTCTTTCTATCAAATTTCAATTCAGTTTAACACTTGAACATTTGTTTCTATTTATTTGAACATTTGTCTTAAGTATTTGAACATTAATTAGTTACTGTTATTTTGCGTAGGTTTCGTTTTTGCGAGGCAGAGCAAAGTGTGTTGCTGAATGCTACTGTTAATAGTGATGAAGAGGCTTTTAKATTGTATAATGATTATGCATATAAGATTGGTTTTAGTGTTAGGAGAGGTAAATACAAGGCCTCGTGCAGATCGCAGTCGGAATATGAGGAAATTTCTATAGTAAATACCGCTGATATAAAAAATGTAAATTGATGTTCATTTTATTCATACAAAGTAAAACTTCAGTGTTAAATATTCAATTTTCAATAATCAATGTTCAACGTTTTGAATGAAATATTCATTATTTTTTTGGTATTCTAGCATGGTTCTCAAATATAATTGTTCAACCAATAATTGGATGAATAATTTGAATAACAATATGTAACTTCGAAAAAAAGAGACATAAAAATGTCATCCAAAATACTAGTAATATTGTTCTCGTGACAAGGTCAACATTAAAGTTGAACATTCAATTGTATAATTCTATGTCTAATACTAAATATTCAGCTTTTATACACCAAAATTCAATGTTTTGCATTCAATATTCAATACACACCACAATTGACATAATCCGAACTTGATCTCCAACTCATAAGTACCAACTTCTCTTTGTATCCAATCATTCTATCAGAATTCACAATTCTTCTGTGATGAAATAAGGAGCAAGCGATTACTGCTCAGTGAGTTGCAAATACAAAAGGTATACAATATAATAAGATGAATTAGCAGAGATTGAATATTGAATAGCAAAACAACTTGATAATTTAATGCTAAACACATTGAATATCTGATGTGGTGCGGGCGTGGTGGTGGGGTCCCATCTAATTCTAGATGGCGTGAAGGGGTCCAACGCATATTTGGACCCTATGGAGGGGAAATTTGTAGGAATATCTGGTGCGCCCCCTACACATCAATAGCTTGTTCCAAACCATTTTTAATTTCTCTTCATCAACAATTAAAAAACAAACTTATTATCCATGCCAAACTATTTAAATTCCCAACTCAATTTAAAAGTTTCAATTTCCAACAGTCCACCTTCGGACATTATCAGATACAACTTTCCCAAATGCAACATCTAATCACAGCGCTCTCATGCAATAACCCAAAACACTATTCAGAGAGCAATGAATTTTTGCCTAGGTAGTTTGCAAAAAATTAATGAAATTGTTCCACCTTGCACACACCACTCACTTAGTTATATGTTATCTAGTGTTAGTTTTTTACAAACAATTACAGCAAAGTCATCTGGAGTTATCTTAGCAGCAATGGTGGTAGAGATGGTGTCTCGTGCTATACTCGACTTCATGTTGGACCTGTCAGGAAGGGCTTTGGCAAGATGAGGGAATGCTAAGGGTCTCAATTTGAAACCAAAACAATGATTTATCAAAACTGTGCTTAAAGAACACAACAAAAAAAGACGATGAGCATCATACATCAAGATAACCATAGTTCAACACACTTTAATGCACCGTAGAAGGGGATAAAGTCCTCTCAGCTGTAAGTTTCAACAAACGTTGGACAGTCCGCACATTGGTGTTCACACAAGCATGATATCAAGAAGCTATATTTTCAAGAGTAAAGAAGCAAAACAGCGGTAGGGACGTGATATGTCAGGCAGCAAAAACATTCGATAAGTGTGGGGCAGAAAAACCAAATCGATAATTGTATGAGGACATTCCCGTCAATCATGTACCCACTTGCATTCGTAAAACAACCATAAGAGTGCATATTGCAGGGGCTTTGATTGAGAGTACCAACCTATAGATGAGTTTACAGGCTTGCCTTACTAAAGTAAAGGAAAATAAGAGCTCAACAAACAGCTAATATCAATCCAGCAACAAGATCACAGAAAACACAAAATTGCACCGAAAGATCTGGATGGGTATGTAAAGCATGTACCATCCAGGAGCGAAGGTTAAAATGGCACCAGCTGAGTTCATCATGACCATTGCGAGAGTCATGTCATCCCACATCGATGAGAAGCTGGTTCTATTTAAACATCCAGTAGAAATAAAGAGGTTCTATTTTAGCATGCCAATAAGAGACAACGCCTGACCAGGCTACCAACATCAAAAAAAGGCATACAAGATTATAGTTATGTTATGGCGTGTTTGTCTCAAGGCCCCCATATTGCATGATGATAATGGCAAATTTGCTACATAGATGGGAAGTTTGGGAATTACCCTTTTGTGACTTATATGAAATTGGCAAGTAAAAGAGGAAACTTCCATTATCTATAGGGCAGTAGGCAGACATTAGAGACAAAAACTAATAACTCAACGTCACACAAGTTGGTTATTAGGAAGCTACTAATTGAGAAAATCATTCCGGACATCATTGCCAAATGGCCTCCACAACTGTCAAAGGAAATATTCATCCAACAAGATAATGCAAAACCTCACATAGATGGAAAGGATGAAGAATTTCAAAGAGCAGCAACTGCAAATGGATTTAACATACAATTAGTGTTTCAACCAGCTCAATCACCAGACATGAATGTCTTGGACTTGGGATTATTTAGTGGTTTTCAATCCATTCAATATCATTCATTTCCAAGAACAGTGGATGAACTCATTGAAAGAGTAAAAGAAGCATATGAGTGGTATGAACCAAGAAGCATGCACTACTGTTGGTTGCAACTACAGTACTGCATGCTTGAGGTTTTGAAAGCAAAAGGGTGCAACAGCTACAAAATACCACACAATAGGAAAGAAAGGCTTGACAGAATGGGGGAACTATCAGATAATGTCACATTTCCTCAAGAAATATTGGATGCTGCAATCAAATTTCTCAATGACAGATTCATAAGTGTCAACAACATGGAGGAAGACTTTGAAGATGAGTTCTAGGAACATCAGATGGTAGATGAAGACTAGAGTTAAGCATCAGTACACTGCCTCACATAACCAAATTTAGGTACAATTTTTTGGGATGGTTATGTGATAGATTAAGTTTAATGCCYTTCATGTTGCAAAAGGGCAGTCAATTTGTATGTTTATTTAAAGTACTTCTAGGGGGCTTTTGAGATGTATTGTCATATGGTCTTAGGAACTCATGTGGAAAAATTGCATGATATGGTAATGACTAATTTTTTGGGAACTCATGTGACTCAACAAACAAGTCTATGGAACTCAGCCACTGCCCAAAATATAACAAATAAAGTATTTATACAAATTCACTACATCTCTCATTAATGTCATCGAGATGCACTAAAAACATAACACAAATGTCATCATTCATCAATCACTTCTCCCCTTAACCATCAGGTAGAGTTTCATGACATTTCATCAACAACTAGGTAGTCTGCGACAACTACTACGTTGGTGGCATGACAAATGGAGCAACTAGCAATTAATTAAACCTCAACATTGGTCTGCCTCCAAGTAATAGGGCAAACAAACCCAGAAGGATACGTCAATGAGTTCCTTCATCATTTTGTGTCAAAAAACCAACAATAAAAACACAGCAATTCCCTAAACAATTGGGCCACACAACAACAAACATCACAGCAAACCCAAACAAAAGCAAACCCAAACAGCAATATAAAAGTAACAATCATGATTTCAATCAAACAACATTACCACAATAATGCGTATGAAAATCATACAAATTTACCAACACAATGGAACTCAAGGCATATGGTGATTGTTAGAACTATCATCACAGTACAAGTATCAAAACATCAAGCCTCGTTAAAAATATACAAATATACCAACATATTGGAACTCAATGAATACGAGTCCTCCAAAATGATCAACACAAATTAGCAGCACATTATAACTACCAAAACATCAGTGTAGACACCTGAAAATGTGTCTCCCCAAATGAGTAATCCGTGATGAAACATACCGCGTCTCGCGTTTGTTTCGACTCAGAAAAGATGCTTTGAACTCACGAAAGTTGGAAATACGTGAGGTCGTACTCGGAAT